>LUCW03000508.1:0-55000 GCA_001586965.3 Sphaeroforma sirkka
ATCGGACATGCTGGTATTCATATATATACTAAAGAATGTATGATTGTATACTCTCACGTGGGTGCTCATGTGTTCGATAGTTTTCTTTGAACGTTGATTTACATTAGAGCACATGCGAGGTTTCAAATCATCTTTCAAACATTGTCCAGGTATCATGTCCTGGCGTATGCTTCCCGATGGATTGAGCCATCAAACGAAGAAGTTCATCCACCTCACTGTACAGGTGTCTGGTTTTGTACTGGCTGTGGTAGGTATAGTTGCGGTTTTCAAGTTCCACAACCAACACCAGCCCCCAATTGCCAACCTGTATTCATTGCATTCCTGGCTGGGCTTGGCAGCTATGATACTTTGGGGTCTTCAGGTAGGTTGCGAGTGTTTCTCACTACATACGGTGTCCACTATTGGTCAATTAGCAACCTCCTAGGATCGTTTTTTTTTTTACACATTCAATGTGTTCACCTATGCAGTTTTCGTATACGGATTTCAAGGTCCATATTGGTTGGAACTCGGCTAGACTATTCATGCTTGCATACTGGTACCAACTAATCAAAATGACTCTCATAGATAGATTTTCCTGGTATACGTGATACACCCCTGTACGTTTTCCGCAGTATTACAGGCTGTTTTTGAATTCGCTACATGAGCATATATTGTGAGTCCGATAGTTTGTACCAGCTTGTAGGGCTACATCTGTCGTTTCGTTAGTAATTGTCATTTTGTCTGATTTTTTCACAATCGATCTGCTTTACATCAAAATCTCAGGTTGTGGGAGCGGTAGTCTCTTTTATCTCGGGAGTCGTCCCGGCTGAAAACCGCGTCTCATTTGTTCCCATACACAAGCACATGGGTAAGTTGTGGTATTGTCTATGTGACGCGATCAACCTATATCCAACTGTAATCTGCATGCATAAATATAGCGCGGTTCTCTATTCGAGTACAGGTAGGGTTGAATAGTTTGAGTTCTGACTAAATTTAGAAGTAATCACACCTGCCTTCAGTATATTCTGGAAATATTCCTCCGATTATTTGAACATAGTGCAATATGATGGACTATACACTATCAAAATACATATTGATCATGCAGGTGTCGTTCTTTATCTGCTGGCTTTGGTTGTTATACTGTTGGGTATCCAAGAGAAGCTTGGATTTTACCAAGGCGACAAGGCGTATGCTAAGGTACGGTCTTCCCATTTCACTGGACTCGGTTTAAACCCTCTTTTGTATATATTTAGCCTTTCCAAATATTGTGTACTTTTAGCTGACTGGTCAGACCTACGCCGGCTGATGCTTTTTTTTGCCATAGCATATAAGTACAGACTGTTTTGGTTTTGGTGTTCACTGATGGCCCGGTAACAACAAATGGTCTGGAGCTCATGAATTTCTATTTTAAAAGGATCTACACTATGTTAGAAAAATACTTTTTTTTTCTCGATTCATTTGAGTGACGTAATGTAGTTTCTAACATCATTTTATATACCTGGTATGCAGTTGACACCCATCTCACAGCTTGGGAACATTATGGGACTTTCAATTGTTGCGATATTTTCCGTATGCACAACGTTGATGATACCCAGAATGCAACAAGAGGCCACAGATGGCTTATAAATCCGTCTAACGCTTTTTTGTGCATATTAAACGCACGCACATTTCTGAATATTAAACATATGTACCTAACTCTGCTGCCCGGTGCTATGTGCATGAAAAATCAGGCTGCAAGTCATGAATTTTGGTTTACGCGTGTAATAGACAATCACTTTGTTCAGCCATTAAAGTCGATCGTATTATGCCAAAGAAAATCATGGAAAGAGAAGCAATATTTCATCAGCAATAGTGAATTTCCACATATCATATGAAAGCTTAATATTTGCACACACACCAATGAACCTACCCACTTTCTCTTTAAAGGGGTACAGATTGACGCTGCGTCGCACATACACCGGGACAGATTTCATAATTTATACGCACACTAACGGGAATCAACACCCTATTATACACACCCTACAATGTATCGACACTGTAAGGAGTGTACTTACCGTATACAATCATGATACAACTTCTCAGGACTCTCTCAGGACTCTCTAAATACTGTTTCATTATAGCCAATGTAATGTATATTTATACATTTTTTAAGAACAATATAAATATATATATATATATATATATATTGATGGCCCCGGACTAGTGTCCTTCGAACAGGACTTTTGGGCCTGAAGGCTGGGTTGATCTGATAGGTGTGGTCGGGCCTATTTTTGATTTTTGGACCGGCTTGGACCGTTGTGAGACTAGGTACATTTATATAAAAGGTTCTTTTTTTCTTTTAGCAAAAAGATAACTATGTGTTTTCGATATGCCATGGGGAATGGGGCCATGTGTAAACCTCAGGCATTATTAGATATTGTCTGCTTTTGTTTATTTTAAGACCATTTAAAAATGAAAACAATAAGGGCTATAAATATATACAGAGCTTCATTTTTTTTAAATATGTAGTTCATACGTAAATATTTCATAAGTATATTTATAAAAGAGTATAAAAAAAGTAGGCCATATTTTTTAAAATAAAAAATACATACATTTTTTAGTATATTTTTAGTTCATAATTACATAAATATAGGGCGTAGGGCATAGCCCCTGAGTCAACCTTTGAACGTTTTTTTATTTGTTTAGAAAGCGAATTTTTTTTATCAAAAGGGTTGCCGTCCCCCGTCGGGTTACCATTATAATTGAGGGTCAATGGATTATTTATATAATTCTGTTGGTTATCCCCCCAGCGATTGGAAAACACAGGTCCAATTTCATACGCGAACGTGACATGACTCACGAGCACAATACGTATGTAAACAGAATATCCGTGAATGCAACTCAAGAAATACACGTATTCAAGGCCAGTTTTTCCAATTTTTATTGAGTAATAAGCCTCCAGCAAATGGTCTTTACTTAAAAAGGCCAATGTGCTCGAAGCGCGAAATTTGAGGAGGTTATATCTGTAAATTAAAATTGACCGACATAAGGACACTTATGCAGGTATGTAACGAAGTCTGAATCTGGCCTTCATGAGTGAGTCCTCTTCTCTTGTTGGAGGGCTGCGCCTCTGTGTCCTTAACGTCACAGACTCTCAGTTGTGGAACTTTGGATTCGTTTGCTTTCTGATAAAAAACAATCCCAATCGTTGACGCTTACATTGTGACTTCTTCAAAATGAACATTTATTTTTTATTATTTTTTTCTAGTGCCTTTTTTTTTTTTTTTTTTTTTTATTATGGGATTTTTTTTTATATAGTTTTGGTTTTGTGATAAAATGTGTACTTTTCGTGACTACATCATTTGTATTTGTTTTCTTACGGTTTTTGGTTTTTTTAGGGGTTTACATATATTCGCAGCACATAGTCATCGTCCGATCTTTTGGGCTACAGAACTCTATTTTTATTTTTATTTTTGTTTTATATATTATATAAAACAAAACAAACAAAAATAAACAAAAAGTCATAATCATTCAAAACCACGCGCGTATTTTGTAACAAGTACCAACCGGCGTTTTAGACCTAATAGAACGGTAAACCAACACGGTAAACTAACACGGTAAACTAAATAACACTAGAATAATAATACAAGGAATGGTTTTGACATTTCAATAGTACACAAATCAAAGGTATTTACAAGTTTTGTTTACACGTCCTCACAGTCGTAGATCACACTGTCTCGCGCCGTACTGAATGTACTATACCATTCTCGGGAAAAACTGGGTTCAAACTCAGCTCACCATAGTTGCAATTAGCATGAGTAGTAATATACCATTCTACAGAATTGCTTTTGAAGTCAGATTGGAATTTATCCGCGTTCCACTAGTGATCACTAACCACGCACTTGCACTGTGATTTTAGTAGATATCTGCTATCGATGGTTATGATCCAGAATACCTTTACACTGAGGTGACAGTAACCGTGCCGAAGATGAGTGGAGGCGGCAGAGGCAGACCACCTAAGCGATTGAGATGGAGCAGCAGTGTGGGGAAGAGTGATAAGAGCTATACAAATTCACAAGCGGATAAGTCAGATACAGATAGGAACACAACTCAAGGTATATATATATATATATATAAACATATAAATATATATAACCCAAGGTATATATAAAATATATATATATATATATATATATATATATATATATATATATATATATATATATATATATATATATATATATATATATATGAATATATCATTATATATATATGTATACATGCATATACATATATATTATTATATATTATACATAACATGTACATATACACACATATACATATATATATGCATGACGTACATGCATATGTTATGTATTGCATATATGTATATATATATATATATATATATATGATTAATATTATTGATGTGTGTGTGTTGTGTGCATGTGTATGTAATATTATACATAATATATGCATATGCATGACACATATACATGTACATCCCATTATATATACATATTATATGTATGCAACATATACATACTATTATTGTATATTTGTATGCATTAAAAAACATGCATATATATGTAATTGATAATATATATATATATCCATGCATATACATACATATATATTATAGATGCATATATATATATATAATATAATTAATATGCACACACACATCATATATATATATATATATATATATATACGCATGCAAAACGATCGATATTTTTTGTATTATACCAACTTGCACACACACATGCACATTACACAAATATATATTATATATATATATATATATATATATATATATATATATACGCATATATGTGAATTTATGTATTTCTATTTCTATACCTTAAAATATATATATAATTACATTGCATATATATATATATATATATATATATATATATATATATGTATATGATGTTTTCGAACCAAGGAAATGTTAGGCATTCATGTTATACGTTGACCAAAGTGTATATTGTATGTATTTGTAGTACATTGTCGTACTTTGATGTTTATTAACACCCATAAACTAATGGGCATATACGAGGTAAACGTACATGTACGATAGAGTTTCGAACGAAAATCTGTTTGTATATATCTTCGCATATGCAGTATTGTAGAATTATTTCCTGTGTGGTTGGTTATATACTTATATACATTATCACTGATGGTCGTGATGAATGCCGGATAGTATCTTGCTTTGTGTCTCTTTGATTGTGTATACGCCTGGCCTGGTGTGTCAAATGTTGGGTGCATTTCTCCCTTCCCCGTCACCATAGTTAACAGCATGTAAACCCTATACCCTAAACCGTAAAACATCTGAACATACACATCAGATGCACAGAGTACCCTGCCGAAAAACGCCAAGGCCTGGCATGACCTGTTTCGAGGGCTGCCGGAAAAGGCTATGCTGCAGAACGAGGTATGGTGTGCTTCGTTTAGTACGTTGATATGTGTCTAGTTCCCAGATACCTTTCTCGTAGTACGTTGATGTATGTGTAGTTTCCGTGAATAGGCCGGAAGGTTTCTACGAATTACCAGTTGGTCTGTATGGTGTATCCGGGCGGTTCAGTGTGCTTGATTACTTGTCCGTCTGTCGTAATTTGGGTTCAGGGTTTTAAACCCCTGCCTCTGAACCCGGTCATCGTCGTGTTCGCGTGATTGTGAATTTATGCAAATGTTGATTGGCAGAGTTAGCTTAGCGCTACCAATCTCAGGGTACAGTTGCGGGTGTAAATACACGATGTGATGTCAAGTCCCTCCGCACATACTCGAACATACTGTGTATGTCTTTGAACGGTGTTTGATTGATGGCATCACCCAGTACACTGGTAGTGTCGTATTGTTCACATTTGTATATATGTGAGGTAGTCCAACTGGCATGTGAGAATTCCGGTACGAACCGCTTCCGATACCGGTACCGGTTTAAGAGTTGTACATTCGGTTATATACTGACGATAAGGTACCAGCACCTTCGGAGGATTGTGTCTTCAATTGTGATAAGGGGCTGAGAATACACATCTTCATCCTTTTCCATTGTCATGCCACTCATACAACACACACACACACACACACGACTGAACATCTCGACAGCATATGTGAGACAGTACACACTTGCACAATGTATAGCCTTCTAAATTAGATAGAATGCTATACACAATGACGTTAGTTAATTTTGCTCCATAACTCTCTGCTGAACAGTCATGTCAGTATATCTGTCTCGTTTTCCCACTCGCCAAGACACATCTCGCTCACTTGCGCCAACCCACACCCTCCAGCAACAACGGCTGATCGTGGCCGAAGATCAGCAAATCAATTACGATTACCACACAGGACTCAGGCACTACCCGAAACGTATTGTATGTATGTATCACGTACGTCAACATGTGTATGTATATATATGTCACGTACATCAACGCGTGTGTGTATGTATGTGTCACGTACATCAACGTGTGTATGTATATATGTCCCTAGCGTTAGGTAATTTTGTAGATGTATATGTATGCATTTTTATTGCACACATAAATATCTACAAGTACATATGACTGTGTCGAACACATAGACACAACGCATTGTACGACTATACCACTTACATAAATATTAGTATGTGAATGTATTGGTGTGGGTTTATGCTTGGCAACATACTGCATACATCAAGCCTGTGTGTTTATCGAAATGACTGCTGGTCAATAACTGTATTCGAAAGGTGCCGCTGACTGTCTACGCTATCAAAAACATGGCAGACTTCCTATGTGGTGTGATTGTCTTGTTGCAGTTAACTGCTATCCATGGCGTAACTATGTGATGTGATTGTCTTGTTGCAGCTAACTTATATCCATGTCGTGACGATGTGATGTGATTGCCTTGTTGTAGCTAACTTCTATCCATGGCGTGACAGCTCTGCCTTCAGTTGGTCGCAGATGGTGGCATGTTGTCATCACTCTAGTGCTCGCATTGGCGCCTGTCGCCTCCCACGTGTTCGTCCTATACGACACTTCACTTCATAGAGCGATAGAGCACTGTACTTGTTGTGCTGGTGTGTATCGGTAATTGCTTCAGCTGTTGTGCATATTAAAGCTAGCAACCGTTGCTATGCACTCACTGGCGCATTCGCACTCAGTCCATGCCGCACCGACGTGTGCACTTGAGTTTTAGTTTTGGTCAAAGCTTAGTCTCTGTCCTGAGCAATGCCCAACAGTCTACCTACCGTATTATTTCATCCGTTTGATTCGGTTTAATGCAGATATTAAAATCTCCGTCCAATACCACGGAAGCTACCCTCTACCCCGTCCCCCTCCTGCCCAACCAGTACTCTGAGCCCGAAAGAAAGTAGGTCACTTGCCGATAACTATACCCGACCTCAGCAATCCAATGTCAATAAGTGTGATACACTGTGATGTACCTCAGCAATCCAGTGTCATTAAGTGTGATACACTGTGATGTGTATTTGATCCAATGCAAAATGTGGCCGCACATGGCGATGTAAGTGCACAGACATTTGTGGTGCCAACATATCAGCAACACCGCACTGGTTGTTGTGGATGCTAACGGCGTATCGTAGCAGCGAGCTCATTTTGGACAGGCCTTCATACTCTCATTGAGAAATACGCAGTATTGATGTAGATGGATATCAAATACTCGTCATACTGTAGGTGGGTATTAGATACGCAGTCATACTTCTGGTAGGTATTAAGTAGGTAGTCATACTGGAGGTAGGTATTAGATAAACAGTCATGCTGTACGTAGGTAGAAGATACGCAGTCATACTGTAGGTAGGTATCAGATACGCAGTCATGTAAGTTGTCTGTAAGATACAACTCATCTCACTACGTTGTATGTATACACTCTACGACCATCTGACCAACTTATTTGTGTCGGGCGTGTTGGCTATACTCAGATGCAGTGCGAAAGCAGTAGCCCTAAAGTACAGTTATTCGCTGCAGTCCGCGCCCGAGGAGGTGCACAACGACCAGAGTGAGACCGAACCCGCAGAGGAAATCGAGGTAGTTGTATTTTTAGTGCAAACCCTAAACCCTAAACTCGTAAACCTTAAAACCCTTATATCTTGTAGACGACTCTTTGTCGTGATAACTACGATATAGCCTCATTGTGTGGTTTGACCTGAATGATTGTGTTGTATTGTCCATTGGTAGGTATGCGGTTGGTGCTGGAGAGCTTCTGGCGTAGTTTGGTGTATGCAGGCCCTATTTTATGCTCAGTGCTACATAGACTGCCCACTCCTGGTTCAACTTCTGCAGATATCTATACATTTCGTTACGATAGGAACCAGAACCAGTACAAACAAAAACATATGCCAATGTCTATTGTTATGTTAATCATCGTGTTGCGGGTATTCTAAGCGGCATGAGCGATATCGTCCACAACGACTTTGGCCTAATCACTTGACGGTTCAGCAAACCTCATGCGAAATCGGGCTGCTTCGAGGATGGGACAAAACCAAGTACGTGTTTAAACTCAAGAGCGAGTAAAAAACACGTGTTCAACTGAAAAGCACGCACTCTGGATGGGTCTCCACCGCATTGACACCTGGATTCCTATGCATTTGCATGGGGTGATTTCCTTGCATATCAACAAGCGGCTGTTCACACACAAACGGTACGGTACTTACGCTGCTTGCTACACTCTGCATATTTCAGCCACCAGAACCTAGTCCGATCCCAGCCGAAGACCCAGAGGAAGAAGATCCGGTAAGTGCGTTTGATCAGCAAGACAATCATACGCACGTGTGCACATATGTGAAGCTGTTGGTGTGAGCGTGGTTGTGGATGTGCCTGCTTACAGATATAGATGCTCAATAGTTGGCAGGCATATCCAGATGTGTGTACATTGTATAGATGTACTATACACGCATATCCAGATGTGTTTACATTGTAAAGATGTCCTATGTTTGTACGTTGTATACATGTACATTCTATAGATGTACTATACAGGTATATCCAGATGTGTGTACATTGTATACATGTACTCTACAAGCCTATCCAGATGTGTGTACGTTGTATACATGTCCTATACAGACATATCCATATGTTTGTACGTTGTATACATGTCCTATACAAGCATATCCAGATGTGTGTACGTTGTATACATGTCCTATACAGGCATATCCAGATGTGTGTACATCATGTAGATGTACTATACAGGCATATGGAGTGTATACATGTGTTATACAAGCATTAGACGGATGTGTGCATCAAGTGTGGGCAGCATGCCCCTGAATAAGGGGCGGGTTTCCTGGAGTGCAAATGGGAAAGGCTCCTATATGAACCCACGTGTAAACTCGGAGCACTTGCATGCGCACACAAAGCAGTACACGCCTATGGCTCTGACGGGACACACGAGTATATTTCTGAGCGAGGCTATGTGCATGTGTGGGGGGGGGAAAGTTCAGCATACGACTCGATGCATGCCGCGTCGGTGGTGTGTTGCGGTTGTTATGGGTTTAGTCTGCGAATCCTGATCGTCTGAGGTCCGTCTCTAATGTGGCCTTTTCATGCCATGCGCAGGATCTGGGGAATGTGTGCAATAAATGCCGAGAGCCTCTGGATAAGAGGAAACCCTACAAGGACGACCCGAGCTACGTCACCTGCTCCAGCTGCAAGATAAGCAGTAAGTTCTGGGGGTAGGGTTTATAAAACCTGGAATCCGTGTGCTGCATTGTGTACTAGGTAGTGTTCCTGGTAGTCTTGGCTTAGTGAGTGTGCTACACTATTACAGCCAGCATGGGCGTAGTAGGTATATGCTCATACATGATTCTTCATCAGCCAGTGACTCGAATGCAGACGGTAGCCGGTGGAGGGTCTATGGCGAGTGTGTACCTGGATGTGTTTAGTTGTGCGTTTCATGGTTGATGATATGTGTGCTTGTGTGTTCCATGCATTGTGCCTTACAATGTTGTATAGTAAACACATCAGCATATATCTATATCCGTAATTTCCATTGCTATCGTACTCTTTGGCCTGTTGGACGCCGCATTGCTCAGTGGTGTGTATGTTGTGAGTCGCACATTCCATCAGACGCGACACTTGAGTAGAACCCCCAGTACATGCGCTTAGTACTATTCACTCATTCGCTTGCTACTATACGCATAGTGTATCTCTCCTATGTACGTCATGATTCTTCGCAGCACGAGTGCTGTGTATGTAACTTTTGCCACGTACAAACTATCTAACGTCTTATGTCCAAGAAGAAGAAGGGCACCTCATGCATTCAGCATAACGCAGTCGACCCCATATCCGGCAGGGGACTATCTACCACATCTATACTCTACCACAGCTATACATGCATGCATTCATCACCTGGTATATAAGTATATAGATATATAGATATATAGATATATAGATATATAGATATATAGATATATAAATAAATATATATATATATGTATATATACTCAACATATTGCTTGCGGAGGTATATCAGATATACGTCCCCACATACCTAAACCTTGATTGGCATTCACTCGCGCACAGTCCACCCAACATGTGCTGAGCTGCCAGAGTCCGTTGTGAGCGTGGTCAAGAAGTACAACTGGGAGTGCACTGACTGTAAAACATGCCGCATTTGCTCGGATATGGGAAATGAGGTGTGTGTTCACCAGCACCAGTCTTTGCACAGAGCATGCTATCTCGTACATAGGTAGGATTTGGCCTTGAATACGACATTGTACTATTGCAAGGCACCTGAAATACGACAAGCACCGTCCGATCCGTCCGTGAGTGGCCAGTACAGAAGGTACTCCACCTGCGTATACCTCCATATACCTGTCTGCATACGAGTCTGCATACCTTACCAAGTGGAACAGCTACTTCATTACTACATACCTTTATACTACTATATATTCATGTGATCATATTCTCCTTAGTATCGCCTCTCTGTATGTCGTATACTACCGCTTACGTGAGTGTCCGTTGGTTCTATTGCACAGGGCATGTTCCTGTTCTGCGACGAGTGTGACCATGGCTACCACACATACTGTGTAGGGCTTTCCGCACCTCCTAAGGGTAACAGGTACGTGTGTATGCTGTCGTTAATTGTGTATGTATATTGTCCCCAATTGTTTGTGTTGAGGCTAATTGTGCACGTGTGCTGACATTGTGTATGAGTGTTGTCGGTAAATGTGTATATGTACTGTCGTGAACTGTGTATACGTGCTGAGCAACTATGTACTGGTTGTATATTATATATATATGTATGTATGTATGTACGTATGTACGTATGTATGTATGTATGTATGTATGTATGTATGTATGTATGTATGCATGCATATATATATATATATATATATGTGTGTGTGTGTGTGTGTGTGTCTGCGTCTGTTTCTGTGTCTGTGTCCGTGTCCGTGTGTGTCTGTGTCTGTGTGTTTTGCGTATATATACGTATATGTGTGTGTGTGTGTTTGTATATATATTTAGATACAGATATATATAGAGGCAGACAGAGATATGATATATATGTATGCATATACACATATAAATATACATATAAATATACATATAAATATACATGTTTATATATATATATATATATATATATGTATGATGTGTGTATGCATATATATTTAGATATACAGATATAGATATATATGTATATAGATATATAGAGATATATATGGAGATTGATAGATAGATAATATTAATATATATATATATATAATATTGATGATGATGCGTATGTGCATATATTTAGATATATATATATATTATAAGATTATATATATATATATATATATATATATATACTGTATATATATATACATATACATATACATATACATATACATATACATATACATATCACATATACACATAATAATATGTAATATTGCATGTTGATATATGTGTGTATATTTAGATATTCAGAGATAGATATACATATTAGATGAATAGATTATATATATATATATATATATATATATATACATATACACATATACATATACATATACATATACATATACATATACATATACATATACATATACATATACATATACACATACATACACATACATGTTTATATATATATATGTGTGATGTGTGTATGCAATGTATATATATATATATATATAGATAGATATATATAGATATATAGATAGATAGATAGGCATATACATATATATATGTATTTGTGTGTGTGTGTTTTGTGTGTGTGTGTGTGTGTTCGTGTGGGTGGGTGTGTGGGTGTGTGGGTCTATTGTTTCATACAACAATTCTCAGCTACCGCATACTATTATGCCTGACACTTCTTGTTTCTTGCAGATGGGTTTGTGACGATTGTGGCGTCTGTGCGTCGTGTGGGAAAACACAGCCAGGCGAAGGCGCGAGCGCAAACATGCGCTGGAAACATGAGGTACAGTGCACTTACTATGATCTCAAGGAACGTATGTGTGCAATAGTTGGTTAATACTTGGGCATTGGGTTCGATGCAGGTGTATAGTATCTGTAAGCCGACCGTACGATATGAAAGACGCTGAAATGAAGTGATATAGTTTTTAACTATACTACATGCCCTGGTGTGATGGTACCAACTGTGAAGTCGTAACCAGAGCGTTCCATTCGGTGATGACATTCCGGAGGGTGTCACGTGTTGGCTGTGCTTCATTGGCGGAGTAGTGTACCGATGTACTGTGTGTATGTAAGGTCCTGGTGTGTTTCTGGACAGAGTCCTGGTCTTTCTCTGACATAAGCTACACTGTAGTCTACTGGTTGATATACATTCATACACTGTAGTCTACTGGTTGATATACATTCATATACTGTAGTCTACTAGTTGATATACATTCATACACCGTAGTCTACTCGTTGATATACATTCATACTCTGTAGTCTACTGGTTGATATACATTCATACACTGTAGTCTACTGGTTGAAGTAGATTCATAGAATGTGGCCTACAGGTTCTTCCATTGTTGTTTACTGATTGTTTTCATACAGATGACTGCATCTGCAGGCACGCAATATACACGTGCGAATGCACAAATACATACACACACATACACATATACATACTCATACACATATACATACTCTATACATACACATATACATACACATACACATACGCATTCACATACACATAGAATCTTGATGTTTGGCACACAAGATAAAGAGACAGACTGGAAAGTCAGCGCAGGTTCTACTCAGCTTTTACATATGGTGTTACTTGGTTCTACTCAGCTTTTACATATGGTTTTACTTGAAATGTACTGAGCTTTCACACCTTTGATATGTCCCAATCTAAACTGTCGGACTGGACGACGTGATCAGGTGATAACTGCTTGCTCATTTGTATCCCACTCAAAACAGTACTCCAAAGGCACTGATACCACTGACCCAGTGTTCTTGCAGACCCTTTGCCTGGCTTGTTCAAAGTATGTTATAGTTTCTGCATATGTGTGTTACAGTTTCTGCATATGTGTTATAGTTTCTGTAGATGTATGTTACAGTTTCTGCATATGTATGTTACAGTTTCTGCATGTGCATGTTATAGTTTCTGCATGTGCATATTTTAGTTTCTGCATATGTGTGTTATAGTTTCTGCATGTGCATTTTATAGTTTATGCATATGTATGTTATAGTTTCTATTAATAGCTATTTTAAAATGGTGCCATGCTCAAGCACACAGGGCTCTTTCGGGTATACTTCCTGCGCACTGTTTGGGTGGCTTTGTGTGTACTGATGAACTTCTCACATCTTCCTGTAGGCTATTCCGTAGTGGCAATTTCTGCCCCATTTGTTTGAAGGTATACCGAAACTCGGAGAATCTGACACCCATGGTGTGCTGCGATCGATGCGACCAATGGATACACATAGGTGAGACGTCGTTTCGCTAATGAAATTATCACACTCGTAAATCGAGAACACATCATGATGTCTGGCGAATGCCCGGTACTTGAAACTATATGCTAGCAGTACAGCAACCTATATATATGCAGGATTGATTACTAGAGCAAATGTATGTATGTATGTATGTATGTATGTATGTATGTATGTATGTATGTATGTATGTATGTATGTATGTATGTATGTATGTATGTATGTATGTATGTATGTATGTATGTATGTATGTATGTGTATGTATGTATGTATGTATGTATGTATGTATGTATGTATGTATGTATATATATATATATATATGTGTGCGTGTGTGTGTACGTCACCGTATATGTATGTGTGTGAGTGCATTAATTAGTATGTAAATATGTCACAGCTGCAGTGGTATACACCAGATCGTTCAGACTCACATGTACTTACACGCGCGCGCATGTAGTATATGATCGTCTCCCATACTAAGCATACCTACCACTATCAGTTGGCCACAACTAATATGGCAAAGTTTCATTCATGTCACTGCCTATCACTATCAGTTGACCATAACTGTGCTTTTCGTGTCACTTTCACAGATTGTGACAGTATAAGTGAGCGCGAGTACAAGCTCATGTCCGAGTCTGAGCGGGCGTACACGTGCGCAGTTTGTCGCGGAGACGTACCTTCGCGAGTCTGAGCTGAGCTGTATTAAAGTCACGAGCATTCCTCGGTTGAAGTAGCTGTGTGTTATGAACCTCAGCTGTGCCAAATAGTATGTGCAACCTACGTAGTCGTCTACAATCGGCTGCCGCGATGGTTGTGTGTCAGGACAGTGAGTGGGTTGGGACTGGGCAGTTTGAGACCCCCTGGGCCCCTATGTAACGATGACGCGAACAGTTTGAGACCAGTGGCACTCGAGAGCTGCGGTGTGGATGTGAGAGTTAATCTCCGAAGCTCGGAAGCTGCTTGGTGGGGCATGAGGCTGGTCCATACTTTCAAGTAAACATACGCAGACCTGCATTTCCACTGATATTTGGTCGGTGCTCCAACGACCACAGATAGTCTCGAATCTCGTCTAAAAGATTGTTGTATATCAAATGGTTCAAGCCAATTTTAATTTTATAGTATGTAAAAAAGTATATATATATATATATCAGTATGCATGTACGGATTTATGTATGTACCCATGTCTGAACGTATCTTTAAATGTATGTATATATATATATATATATATTATACATATATATATATATATGTGTGTGTGTGTGTGTGTATTTATATACATGTAAGTGTATATGTATATGGATATGTATATCTGTATATAAAAATGTATACATATATATATATAGATACGTACATTACATTATATTTTATCATGAAATCCGTACACATAAATACTGATATATATATATATATATATATATATATATCATATCAGTATGTATGTAAGTATTCATGCAATTGCACATGTATGTACGTATCCATAAGTGTATGTATGTATATATATATATATATATATATATATATATATATATAGTATCATATATATATATATACATATCCATGTACATAAACACATATATGTATATAAATACATATATATATATATATATATTGTTTCTGTATCCCTCACGCGTGTGACAGGCAATAGAGATGGTTCCAAGGTTTACAAGTATGTAAGTATATAGCAGCTCATCCATGTACACCAATTTAACTCTTGTGCCTCCTCACATTGCATTTTATGATTATACATGACTTGTTTACGATATTTTGAGACTGATGCAGCAAAGCATATTCATATTCAAATGCTATGTATATGGTTTACTCAAGTTTTGTGCAACAGGTGAAAATAATATTCAAGAGGTGAACATTCGAATGTTTTTCGTGTAGATAAACTGTACGAATAATACAATATTCGCATCAAATTATATGTACATATTATGCTATTCATCTCTGCGCATCACCGTTTTGTTCTATGAGGCTTCTATTTTTCTATATGTGTGTGTATCAGAAAATAATCAGTGTCCATGTTCTTTAAAAAAAAAAATACATACATAAATACATGCAGTTATGCACTCATGCTCTTGCAGTCATAATACATACACAAATAGATATATATTTAATAGTAAGTACACACAAATAGATATATAATAGTAAATACATATTTACATACGTCTAAAAATATTATATTTAGATATAAATTCACAAAGGTTTTTGTTGTTTACTTTGTTTACTAAAAAAAAAACAAACAAGCAAAAAGAGCTATTTTTTTGTTTTCATCTGAGAAGGCCATTAAGGTCTGTTATTAAATAAAAAAAAATTTAGTAGCATGGGCTAGAAAGTTTTTTTTTTTTGATATGTAAACACATAGCCGCTATGCCAGTTTTTCCAGAACGATACCGAATTTTTATGGAAATAGAATGAAAAGTCACATGCTGGCCGACTTCATTTGCATTGTCTTTTCTAAGTTTTACGTCTGTAAGATGTGTAATTTTCAGAAGGCTATGCTCAAGACAACCAAGATTTTCATTGTAAGATGTGTAATTTTCAGAAGGCTATGCTCAAGACAACCAAGATTTTCATTTTTCTGCGCTTTGTCGATCTTCTCCACTTGGATTTTGGCATTTTCATCAATCATGATGTTGTTGTTGTGAGTTGCTTGCTCCTCCCACGCTCCATGTCCTCAGTCTCTCATACTTCCTTGAACTTCTTCTTGACTTCAGGCCTTCAGTGCTTGGAGTCTCGCACTTCTGAAGTTTTCACTTTTCAAAGTTTGTTTCACTTTTAAGGTTGGACGAAGGATGTTTTTTCATAAGAAAATTACAAATAATTTTACTAATACTATATTGGAGAGCATTTTTCATAGCGAATCGATTAGCGATATAGTTTTCTTTTAAAAGCATTTCTCTATCTTAATAGTTCTTCGCCCAATAGTTATTATCATTAGCACCATTAACTACCACTGTTATGGGGTTTCGAAACTTCTATCGAGGCGAAATGCAATAAAGAAGTACAGACTATTCGGGGCAGCCCACTGGATTCTATATTCGCGTGTCCATCATTTGGGACTGTCAATATGTATTCCACAATCTTTTCTCACGGAGAGGACCTTTGTTTCGGATATTGTGTAAATAATTATCGGCCTGCTTCACACACAGCAGGACGGGGGTATACAACTGGGTAAGGTTGTAAATACAAACAGTCGCTGCGGATATACCAGCCGTAGTCGGTGTAACACTGAACAGACGGTGCATGGATACTGTTTGACAAATTTGTATACAAAGTGGATCAGGTCTCATAGTGAGTTTCTCACTGAGAACCGTTCGCATTGTTGACCTGCACGAGAGAAGATGGAACTGGCCATAGTTGCGCTAGAATCACTTCAGCGTTCAAAATCAGTCGCACTACGCTGCCCTGTGCGACTTCATTTATAGTCAATAATCGTATATTGCTCACTTCCTCCTGAAGGCATACCTTGTAGTGTTGTGGCTGCTATATATATATATATCACACCATGCTTCCCTCGCCCACAGTAGAGTCGAAGAAGCAAGGCGCCGGACGTAAGCCACATAACCTTACGGATTATTTTTTGATTACAGGCTATCCGAATGGTAGTAAAAAGGATAAAAAGGTACAATGCAGATACTGTGCGCTTGTACAGGGTGGTCAGCGCAAGACATGCCGAAGCCATCTGAAGAATTGTAATGAGTTTGCGGTGTGGCTGAGGAACACACAGAACAAGGATGTGCTGACCTTCCTGGAGGAATCCGATAGAGTATGGGAAGAGAAGACCAACACAAAGACGGGCCATGCGGATACTATGGCAGTTCAGACACAGAAACTGAACACGTTCAGCGAGGAAAATAGAATGGTCAGACTCGACGAGATGATTATCAAGCTGAAGGACAAAATTAGAGAGAAGGGCCCCCAAGATCTGGAGTGGCGCTTTGATGAAGTGGAGAAGCAACTGAATATCTGTTTTAAGAACATATCTGGCAATAAGGTATTTTTTTCTACATCACACGCTCACAATTATATACTATGTGCTTCTAGATATCTATTCGTATAATTATATCTATTTTGATATATATATATATATATAGATATATATATATATGTGTGTGTGTGTGTGTGTGTGTGTATGTGTGTGTGTATGTGTTTGATTGCGTACTTATATAAATATGTATATGTATATGGATGTATATATATATATATATATGTGTGTGTGTGTGTGTTGATGTATGTATGTTATGTATGTGTGTGTGGGGGTGGGGGTGTGGGTGTAATTAGGTAAATGGGAGTAAGTATGTGTCGGTAGATACGGGTGGCCGTAGGTGTGTATTTGTATTTATGAGTGTAGATATATATATATGTATGTGTATATTTATATATATATATATATGTATGTTTGTCGATTTATTTATTATGTGTCTCTGTGTGCGGGTGTAGGTATGCAGACACGTAATTACGTATAATAATATATATATATATATATGTCTGTGTGTATGTGTGTGTGTGCATGTATTTTGATGCAATATGCTTAGGTATATATATATATATATATATATATATATATATATATATATATATATATATATATGGATGTATCTATGTATCGATGTATGTATCTATGTATCTATGTATCTATGTATAGATCTATTTTGTTTATTGTATATATATATATATAACATATATATATCGTGTTACCCTGTTTGTGTGACTATGTAGATATATTGATATTCTAGTCAGTCTTTTTTCAGGTATGTGTGCACGTGTTTGTGTGTGCTTAAATTATCCTTGTTGCAGTATATTGATTGTTGCTGAAGTCTGAAGCAGAAAATACCCATGACTCGTTTATTGAGAATATTTTTATCAGTCACACCTTCTAACTGCCGAGCCATACATTTTATTCTTTACAGAAGGTATCTGCGCAGAACAAGAGGAGGGCCATCGCACAATGCTCTGATACTTCAGTCAAGCGATCGCGATCGTGTTCGGTACCTTCGCAGCCACCTCTTCACAGCGGGCAACATATGTTAGTGAGCTCAGGCGCGCAAGACTCGGGTGGACTGTTGCAGTACGAACAATACACAATCATGGGACCTACTCACACAGCACCAGCGGGTATGGATGTAGGATCAGACCCCATTCTTCAGGCACACACACGCTCACAGCAGAGTCAGGTGCATGTGCAGCCACAACTGCAGCCTTCAGGCCAACTCGGGCCCTCCACGATATACGATCACAACTTAGTTTCTATAAATAGTAGTACGTTACCACAAGATAATATAGTGGCGCAGGGTGGGCTCCATCCCGGGATTCCGCAATTACCCCTGGAGGTGGGAGACCACCCAACAACCAATTATACACAGCACCCACACACAGAGAATGGCAATGACCTCGACTCGGCGAAGCAGTCGCATGCGCTTGTACTGTCGTCAACTGATGTGCACGCTAAGGCCTACGCCCAGGCGAGTGCGCAGCAGCGACAGGCGGACAGCGCGCTAGCACTCCAGAGCCAATCACCAGAACAGATACCTACCTACATGCAAACATCACTGCACACACAGCCGCAGACACACCCCGGCGGACTTCAGCAACTGGGACAATCGGTGCAAGCTATGCAGGGCAGTGGTGAATACACAAATCCACACCCACACCACTCATTACTGGGCATGACACAACAGCAGTACGTGGTGGAAGGATCGTCGTCAGTGTTCTCCCAATTGCAGCCCCAGACACAGACACAGGCGCAAGCCCAAGCTCAAGCTCAAGCTCGGTTGACTCCCCCTAATCAACAACAACTAAGTATGGGTGCTCAAGCCCATGCGCAGCATGTGAATCGAGTCTCGCCGCAGGAACACCTGTCGCTGACACAGGTTAGTCCGGCAGGCACACACAGTCCAACTAGGTTTACGCAGACAGGGCTAATTGTCTCGTCGAGGAACACATCACCACACGCGCTGGATGATTCATCACACACCTTCGACGACGAGTCAGGTGGAGGCCATGCACAGACGAAGGAGGTAGACAGTCAACAGGCTGTATTAGAGCAACACCAGCAACAACAACACCAGCAACAACAACAGCAACAACTACAGCAGCAACAAATACAACAGCAACAACAACAACAACAACAACAAATACAACAGCAACAGCAACAGCAACAGCAACAACAGCGACAGGCGCAGTTGGCTCAGGCGCAGTTGGCTCAGGCTCATTCACAAGCTCAGTCTCGGGTACATGCATTGACCCAGGCACAGACACATGCACAACTGCAAGATAGGACCTCAGAGCATCAACCACAGCAGCAGGAACAGCCGCAACAGCCGCAACAGCAAGAGCAGGATCAGGACCAGGAGCTAGAGTTCCAATCGGCGTCACAGTTTGATTATCTCCCACCACAGGAGTATGCGCAAATGTACCCACAGCAGTTGCTGCAGTCTCACGAGGCTCCTACACAGTACTATGGCGAAGACACTTCACAACCGGGTGTGGAATCGCGGATGGAGCAGGCCAATGACAGGCAGTCGATATCACCTCATCAGGAGCCAGAGGAGAGTCAACAATTAGAACGTCAACAATTATCACAGATGGAGTCCAACCTCGATCATATCCAACTGCGACCGCAGCCGCAAGACGACGACACTCGGCAGCAGCAAATGACACAGCAGATCACTGATACACAACAGCACACAGAAGCAACGCAGCAGGCGGACGTACAGCCGCAGTCACATGTACAATCACAAGCACAGCAGCAGGCAGACGTACAGCCGCAGTCACATGTACAATCACAGGCACAGCAGCAGGCAGACGCACAGCAACAGGAACAGGAACAGCAGCAACAGGAACAGCATGAGCTGCATATGCAGTTACAGCAACAACACCGAGAGGGCCAGGAACAATTTAGACAGCAACAGGCATTGCAGGAGCATCAGCAACAGCAGTACCAGCACCAGCACCATCACCAGCAACAACAGCATCATCAGCACCAGCATGAGTTAGTGCAGCTACACAATGACCACGAGGCTTTTCAAGACGAGGGAGAGCCTGGATTAGATGATTTGCCGCACTTTGAAAACCATGATCACAGCCTGCAACACGAGCATGAGCATGAGCATAGCCTGATCCACGATTCGGATCTACGCACTTCCGAACACAACATGCAGTCGCACGACGAGGATGTTATGTTCGATGATCTAGACCAGCAGGAACACCAACACCAGCAAGCACAGCACGAATTAGAAAACCTGCCTCTAGAACACTTGCACGAACGCTCGCGGACAGACACGCGCGAGAATATAATGCGAAGCCTGAGCGACTCGGAAGACGCGACCTTGGACATCCCGGAGGTGATGGGTGACGTTGTGGATGATGCCAACAGTGTACTACGCGGCGATGAACTGACGGGGCACGACCACTCACATAGCCACGGGATGAGTCATGCACCCCCACATGGCCCGCAGGAGCACACGCTGCTTTCGTCTCTCACAGTGACGGCTAATCGGTAGCAACGGCAAGCGGTTGGTGGGCGGGGAGAGCACAGGCATGCATGAGATCATGGTGACTGGAGTGCTATACACCCGTTTATTATATGCCACTCTGGCCCAAAGCCAAATAAGAAGACATCCATAGGAGCCCCCCGCCTACGCACAAGCTGAGCTTATATGGCGGACGTACTTCGTATAGACTATGATCTGCGCTCGTGCGCGTTGCGACCGACCAGGGCCTGTGCACCCCGGCTTATAACTGTCTTCCTCACACTGCGGCAAGCAGTTCGCAGTCTTATTATCGGCTACATGGTTGCGAAATACTCAGTAGTAGCTGAAAGGATGATCTAGATAACTTACAGATCACAGACATACAAATTAAGCTCTAGATGGCAGAAGGACATGTGGTTCTGTGCATGACTGCCTCCGTGGCATACTGATATACAAAGGTACCGCAGATACAATACACGCATAGGCTGACTCGGAGTGTCGCCTACCTACGACCAGTGTATATGAGAATTGTCTCGTAGTATGGACACTTGAACAGACAGCTGTAGATCAACAGTCGTGTGATACCCCGTCTCGGTAGTGTATTTAGTTACGTGAAAATGGCCCAAAGCTGGTTGCCACTGTTTAATTTTACCATTCTCATATGTAATTCTGCATTTGAGCTCCACGTTGTAGTACTATCGAATTCCAATATTGCTCAGCAACCGCGCCGAACCCCCTCGGTAAATCAACAATGATGTGCATTTGATGCGATCCATATCCCATGCAGCTTCCGGTTAGGAACTACATCAACTACTACGATAAACTTTCTGAATAAAGTATTCAATCAAATCTCATCACTCTTGACAATCACTATTCTTTTTATCCTTTTCACATGATGGATTCATGTGCAGTTGACAGCTGACACATTTTGTGCGATATATGCCACCAATATGACCCATGTGCTTTCCATTTCGTGCTGACAACGGTATTAGGAGGATGGTACCATCCAGCTTCAGTTTTATTTGTATTTTTAAACAGCACAATATGTCTCCAAGAAGTACGGGTATCCTGAACTCAGCGACCGTATATATCATCTATATAATGTGTATGATCAGTAGGTACATATTTCTCCATCATCATTCGAGCTCTTGTAAGTGGCGTCGCCAAGCCTGTCCCATCGTGTATTGCCCTTGGGTGTCAACTCAGCATTTGCTGAATTATTGTTTACTAGTGCCCACGGCTATAGCACAGACGTTCAACAAGCATCAAAGTTTAGTCACATACATATATATATATATATAACGAGCTAGAACGAATGTTGATTAATCGAAGATTGATATAAAGTCTTAACAAGGTCTACTGGTTCCGCCTTTGAAATCATTGACAACTCATTCAATCATCGGCTGACAAATTTTAAGAAAAAAAACGCGACCAACCGGCCACGACTGCCACGCACGCCTTTTTTAAACGGGATTTAGAGTTTTGAGGTTTTAAGGTCTCCTACCAAACTCTAAACCCTTTAGGCAGAGTTCGGTACTTTTCTCGGTCTCAAAGTAATGGCCAGGCCACTAAACGGCCTACCCGCATGTCGACTATACACCACGCACTAACACAGTACCAACGCTCGCAAACACACAATTTGCCAGCTGCCACCGTGTAGTTCATGTGGTGCAACACGGCCAGCCGCTTGACCACACAATATTTACTTGACGGAACGGCGAGCGCAAGAACAGACGGTTCTGGCAAGAATGAGCCGCTATACATCATCACTGTGTGCTGAGTCACCTCCCAACACACGGATTTGTAGTAGTGTCGCAGCTGTGTGCTGTGTCACGACAAATACATTGGGCCGAACTGGGCCGTGTACATCGGCGCAAGGAGGCAACCGTAAAATGGTCCTGCCAAAGAGGAGAAGACTGGACTTGGCTATCTTTGTCTGGAACTTGATATTATCTTCCGGCTCAGAGTCTTCAGCAGCCCTGTGGGTTGCATTACCTCTCTCAATTATGTATCATACGTCCAGATGCCTGGCATTTGCGCAGCAACTAAACTCAGCAAAACAGCCGCCTTCCAGTTGCTGTAGCAAAGTCCGCACATCGCCATCATAGAGATCTGGGTTTTCAGAGTTTAACTGTACGAATTTCTGAACCTGTATGCTATGCGACCCAATCTCCTTGCACAATATTGCACTATACTATGTCACTTTGCGAGGACCATGTTAACCGTGCATATTGCCTCAGACTACACTTTGCGAGGAACCCTGACCTTGTAATGCAATCACTTTATATATTGGTCGATGCTTTCATGAGTGAACAACCTATGGGTGGAAACTTTTCAGATTCGCATGCATTTATAGATTTTGGTTGACTGTGCACATCCACTACGGATCTTTGGCCAGGACAACGAGAAATCGTGTAAATAAGCTGTCCGGTGGCCACGCTCCGTCGCTTCTTGCACCGCCGCCACTCTTCTAGCTCACTGCGCGCGAACTGTGCGTACCCACGCGGATTTCATCACCAATTGCACCGATTTGACCCCTTAGGGATAAACGCCGCTCGTTTAGGGCCAAAGACCACAGCCGGGGCTACACCACGTCTCACAGAGAATAGGCTGTTACGCGTATGCGGAAAAACCCCAGAACTGCGGTGGAATGGGATCCCGTATGTTTACAAACGAAACGTGGCAAATAGTACGAATTGAACCCCACTGAGACGCATTTTATATCTCTTTGTGTCGGTCCCGCATGAAAATACCATTCTGTGGAGGTGTCGCTATTGGTTAACGGGACAACATGTGCTTCCGTGCACTCCATAACATATCGGTCTGTTTCACACATTCGTGACTTTGGGCTGCTTGGTCAATTGTACCTTGGCTAGGTACGGCACGTGCTATGACTTTGCAACACAAAGAATGCATGTTTATTAAATACAACTCAACTGCCACATGCCCGCATACATCCACATTCCGGTACAATGGCTCCTCGGGTCGCGGCTTCACTAGAAGTGCGCATGTACGCAAACAGGTTTAACCAGTCAAAAGGTTTTTTGGGCATCACTCAAAGAACAGTCCATATCAGTACTTTGGCGATTGGCGAGAGTATCTGCACAAATCAATCGACGAAATTCTTCCAAGAAAAGTCACGTTTCATATGGTACCAAACGTCAAATACCCTTTAATAGTACGGCCCAACGATCTGAAACAATGTTCACGCCTTCGTATCCAGCCCAACGTCCTAGTAGCTCAATCAGGTGCTATATGGTACTTCTCGTGCGCCTATGTAGCTACACACCCTTACTCACTCATGCCGGTAGCCTCATTGATATCAGAACTTGGTATTTATTCGTAAACTACGTCGACTCGAAATCCATAGTTGAAAAGTAGGTAGTTAGTAGTATAGGTTGCACACACGGTACGTGAACAATAAACTGCGACGAGTCAGTGATATTAATCGGCCCATTCGCTTTCAAAAGCCTTCCCTAATTGAACATTAAAATCGTTGTGGAAAGATACTTGTCCTCGACACCAACCCAATCGTGCCCTACAAATATCGTTGTAATCGCTCATATTAATATAGGCTCGCCTGTGTGGTCACATGTGTCATGATGTGTGAGCCTTACCCCCCACTTAACATTTCGCAGTGGACAATACCGTATGAAGCCGCAGTATGCTGCTAGCATCATAAAGAGCCCTTCACACATTGGTCATAAACAAGTATCGCCGCATTCGTCTCCTGCACACCCCTGCAGACCCTAGACAAATGTAGCTGCCACCGCAGCACTGGCAAAGGCTTGTTGGTTTCATAGCGTCTAATACGAGCTTCCTCGCCTTCTGCCCACTTTTACCCGTACTGTATTAGTAATTACTTTCAAGTATAAACAAATAGACCCTGTTTTACATACCTTGCCACTCGGATCATGCATGAGATGGCCGCTATAGGCTCACTTTATATGTTCTGTTGGCACCTAATGTATTGAAATCAGCGACCGTGCCGACTAAGCTCCGCTCGCACGCGCATTGTGCTTTGATCAGAACCTGTCATCTAGATAAACTATATTTGGGCATCTAGATAAACTTTGTTTGGGATATTACTTAGCTGGTGTGCTTGCCGAAGATATCGTGCCTTGCACCAACACAGGGAGTCTAGTAATCCGGCTTTGCTTAAGCTGCTATTCAAGGTAACGTATCAAAGTCACTGATATAAACTCAACTGCCCTCTGTAGGGCTATAAGTGTGCCGGATATGGGTGTCAGACTGTGTTGGGGCAATTGATCTACACCCGCTCAACTCGAGGAAGGCTTTCAGAACACACTTCGTCATAGCACACCGCTTGAACGTTGTCAAGGTATCGTTCAAGGCAGTTTGTTATAGTGCGCTTCCCTTCTCTCTACAGCAATATTGTGGTCTACTAACATTCTGTCAAAGGATATGCGAGATCAACATTGAGGTATGCGAGGCATTGTTCTGTAATATCAGCCCTCTTGCCACTTGACCTGATTTTGAGAGAAATGAACATGGTTGATTGCGATATAAATGTAGTTGACTGGTGGCCCTCCTGTGTAGCACTGTCGGGGGGATCGGCGTTTTAAACCTCCTGTCTCCGTGTAAGTGTGTCTGCATCGTCCAGTTTCGTGACGAGGACGAGTGCCGGAGGTTTGTTGACATCCAAAGTGTCACAGATCAACGATTGATAAGCAATGTAATAGTGTGAACTTGTCCGGAAACCTGGCTCATGAATATTACCAATAGAACTAGTCCTGCCGGCATAGATCCCGATATACTGGTTGATTGTAGTGGGATACGTGCAATCCCTACGTTTATGAACTCTCGCCGCCTACTAACCCTGACAGCCATCCGGGCAACTATCGCGTTTATAGGTGCACAACTTATCCATGGGAAAGGTTTAATATCATGCATAGTTCGTATGTATTCAGTGACAATCTGGTGGCGGACTGACTTAGTATGTGTTATAAGCAAGTGTTCTGTTGGCTTGTTCGAAGCGACGTCTTCGTTCCAGCGACGGCCAAGTATACTCGTTTTGCGGGTATTCAGAGTCCACGTAGGTTTATTCTCGACATTCGAATGAAAGATATGCAGACCGCGGAGGTCCGCGTGTAGCAAATTCTTGTGTCAAGGACGGCAGTCACTATATAGCGTGTAGACGGGTCCACAAGTACTTATCAGCATGTGTGAGTACATTTTGCTTTGCCGCGCGCAATAGTATAATGTCATTCAAATATGGTATACCAAGCACAGATTCTTGATTGAGTTTGACACCAGAGTCGCGTGATACGAAATTATTTGGTGCGGCTAATTGTAAGTAATTGATATTGACGTGACACCTCCGGATGATTTTTATTGACTATTTATTGCTGGTATATAAAACACTAAATATGGGTGCATGTGCTATAACACACTAAGAATGTGTACATCGGTATATAAAACACTGTGTACATCTGATATATAAATCACTAAATATGTGTGCATCTACTATAAAGCACTAAGGTAGTAATTTCATGCCTGATCGCATCCCTCAGAAGACGGTTCGAAAAACTTCTGATATCAAGATTTCCAACCCACATCTCACTACTCCACCCATTTATCCTTCTCATACATTTCTTATTATAGTACATATCTATGTATATGTATGCATGTGTATGTGTATGTTTATATATAGACGTATATACACCACTACCGAATTATTGCCTCTTCACATCCACATTCAATATCGGATGTGTGAAAGTTCTAACACCAGTCTCTATCTGCCACTCACATCACTGTGGCTGGCTTGTTGGTCATCGGGATCGTCCATTGGTGGTGTATACCCCTCCATCCACAGCTCCAGATTCACCAGGTGCGTGTCTATTCTGTCGAGTGCATCTGCATGCACCGCCGGGCGCTCAGAGGCAACTACACTCACCCCTACCTCTCCAGGCTGTGCGTCATGCTCGAGCGTAGGGTCTGTTGTGGGGGGCATATAGCCGCCACAGGGATCGAAATGGTCCAGAAAGCTAGGTGCTGCGTTCTCAGGCACACCCAAGTGCGTGTCTATCATGCGTTTGATGTCGCCGAAGTGAATATTCATAGCACGCAGCATATGATCGTTCCTGTGCCTCCTTCGCATAGTAGAATTCGCTCGGATATTCGCGTCAACAGCCCTCAGAGTACCACGTGTAGTGGCGGCTGCCTGGTTATTGGTTGTGTTGTTGGTTGTGTTGATGGTTGTGGTGTTGGTTGTGGAGTTGATTCTACTGTTAGTCGTAGTGTTGTTGCTTAGCGAGACTGTGAGGGTGTGTGCTACGGGTGATGACCTGCACTGTCCGGTTAGTCGTGATTGTTCCTCTGGTACAATCTCCACTCTCCGTGGCAGCCCTACGCTACCATGCACTGCATCCGCAGGTGTGGCAATGCTGGCATTTGGGCCTATAAAATTGTTGGAAAGGCAACTAGTAGGGCCACTCCCTAGTACATGGAATCTATACAGCCGACGTATTCGCTCCTGCTTGACGTCAACATCATTCCACATCTCGATGTCCCTAGGAATGGTGTTCTTATGATCCTCACCACTGTTGTTGTTGTTGTTGCTGTTAACGGCCCTCGCTAGATCCGCGCTGATGGCAGCAGGTGTGCGTGTGGCACGGCTATGCGGCGATTGTGTACTATCATGACTCGCGGTGGAAACACTGGTATGTGATGTGTCTGGACGGTTGTGTGCTGCCTGCTTTTGTGCTTGTGCTGCACGCCATACACGCCATAGCCTTTGTTCTTCAATCTGGATTGCACGTAGCATCTGTGCTTCACGCCCTTGTAGTGCTGTTTCTGCTTGTAACTCTACCTGTAGTTCGTTTCGGCGTACTTCACACGTTTGTGACTGCATTTGACGCTGTAATCTCCGCAGCTTTCTAGGACCTTCCAACTCACGGAAATGTATTTCATATTCTAGTGCCGTTGGCGTTCGTTGTCCACTCCGCTGTGCATCAGGCTGTCTTACATCCTGCGGGCGTACGTGCGACGCTGTCGTAGGGTGGGCCGATGGCTGCCGTTCAACGCCAGGGGAAGTACGACTTAAAGCCTGCGAACCTTCAAGTAGAGCAGCGCGAGATGTTGTATCTGTATGAGCCGTGGTTGTATTGTCACTACTCTCGCGTGTTGTGTGGTCACCTGCATGCTCATCGCCTGGCACACTCCGCACACTCCGCACACTCCCTCGTGATACCCCCGACAAGGAAGAGGTCGAAGGCGTACCACGCTTGCGCGCTGCAAGAGAACGGGCATGAAGCGCAAGCAACTGTGCACTCAGCGTATTTCTGCGAAAGGATCTGTCGGTGCTTACAGGGACACTCTGCGTCTGTTCAAGTGATGCACGTATGTCTGAAAGGTTTCTACTGGCTGGGGTACCCCGACTGTCCGATGGAGCAGGGCCGTTTGTGTCGACAGAATGTGTTAACATTTGACGTGCTCGTGCGGCAGTCTCCTCAAGCCTTCGTACCTGGCGTAGCGGTGATAATACCGTTTCTCGCATCTGTACCGGGTGTGACTGTGATGACAACGTTTCTCCTAGCGAGGTGGCTTCGGCTGTGTGTGGGCCCGTCTCTGCTGACTCATGAGGCGATGGTGTGTGCATGGCCTGATCAGTGGACATTCCCCCGCCAACGACTGTGCCTGTAGTGGCGGATGGTTGTGCTAGTCTAAGCGCGCGTCTGTGTGCATGCCTCATTGCTCGTGCGTTTACTTCCCGTCTCACCCGTCGTATGCGGAAACCAGCCTGTATGCGTTGCAACATGTTGAGATGCGGGTGTGTTTGCATCGAAACTTCTACCTCGCCATGTGGCCAAAGGGACTGTGTCTTGGTGATGTGTGTCTGTTCCAGAGCAGTGATGTAAGTCGTTGGATCGCCAAACTTACTTGGACTAGTCCAATCAAACAGCGCGCGTACGATGTTGCCATGCCCCCCTCGGATGGCGCGTCGCAACATCTCGCTCCGTTGCTGAGGATTAGTATATTGTGGGGCGGATGCGAGTATTAGATGTGTGGGATGGATGTGAGTATGTGAATGGGAGTATAAGCCTGTGCATGCGCATAAAGGTGTCAGAAAGGGTGTGTAATTAGTAGGAAGAGAAGGTTGGATAAACTCGGCTTACTTGTCATAGTGCCATCATAGGCGCCTGGTAGTAGAAACCGGAGATCATCGGAACATAGTTCACAATACGGGTGGTCAAGGTTATAGGAATAAGAGACTCTTCCCACAGTACCACAACTACTGAGTAACTGTGACCATAGCAACATAATCAAGCGTATAGGCGATAGACAACGCAAGGCGTGGTAGGCAAAACTGGGGGAACCAGACATTCTCGTAAACACCATCCTCCACCACACGTTCACGCATGCATGCACACATACGCAAATTACAGAAAGAGAAGCTTCAACGACATATCAGTCTATACCACCGAAAATAGCGTCATAGACTGGGCACAGACTCGCAGCGCTCTAAAACCGTACAAAAATTACAGAAAGAGAAGCTTCAACGACATATCAGTCTATACCACCGAAAAATAGCGTCATAGACTGGGCACAGACTCGCAGCGCTCTAAAACCGTACAAAACGTACAGGTCACAACAATGACAAATAGTGCTATATACACATAGGCATATACCCCGCACAGATGTACACAAACTATTATATGACAACTACAAAGACACGAGCTAATCTGTAATGAATACAAATACACACACTATTCTATGACAACTACAAAGACACGCACTATTCTATAATTAAAACAGATCCTTACGCTTGAGCCGCACATGCGAGTATTGGTTACACATATCTATAGGAATACACGACAACCACTCACATTGCACGTACACATGCACACAGGCAACGATAATATAATCTACACAGGTAACGTAGTTATAATCTCTTACCTTGATAGTGTTGTGCTTGCAATCGGCCAACAAAACGCGCAGAACGGAGCAGTGGCCCTCGCAACACGCTGTGTACAGCGCTCGTTCGCTGTTGACGTCAAACTGCAACAAATAGCCCACTACATCTGTCTTCTCCCCATGCACTGCCAATTCTAATGCCTACGAGTGGGTGATACGAGAGTGGGTGATACGAGAGTGGGTAATACGAGAGTGGGTAATACGAGAATGCGTGATACGAGAGTGCGTGATACGAGATGGCGTGATACGAGAGTGCGTGATACGAGAGTGCGTGATACGAGAGTGCGTGAGGTTAATTGGAGGTATGAGCGTCGTGGGGTAGGTATTGTATACACGGTGGTCACAGTGGTCGAGGGGTATTTGGCTGGGCAACACAGATAACCAACACAGTACAAGCCATTGCCTTCAGAACAGGCCAATCAGTGGCAGACACACGCACACTCGACGCCTGCGTACCTGTGCGAGTACATTGGGCGAGATATTACTGCCTTCGGGTTTGCATCTCACAATGTGCTCTAACGCCGGCAACGATCCCTTGGCAGAGGCACACAGGGCTCTGTAGAACAACGCCTGTCGGTCAGTCAGGCTGTCAGAGGTCATGCTTCTCAATGGCACGGCTACACGCGTGTCTGCGCACAAAATTTTCAAGGCGTCCACCCTGTTGGGATAGATGGATGTATGTGTGTGTAAAAAGGATGGCTTGTGACTCTGTCGAGATGGGGGTTGTATGTGTGTGTTATAAGGATAGCTTGTGACTCTGTTGAGATAGGTGTATGTATGTGTGTATAAGAAGCACAGGCAAAGGACCTCTCATTGATTACGGGCTGCGAGTGGATGGGTAGATGTCGAGGGTTACTGTGTGCATGTGCACGGGAACATTCAGCGCACTAGTTATGAGACGCCGAAGCACAAGAACACTGTACGTACAGTACAGTAGAAGGACATGGACGCACTAAATTACTCAGTGGAGCCTCTGCAGTATCCGGGATAATTAAACCACAAAACCTAAAACCCTAGAAAACTAGGCCCTAGATACATACAGCCCCTCAAAAGGTCAAGCCATTGTGGGGTGAGTTAATCGCCTAGAACTGTGCAGCGCAGTTCATACGATTTCACATCAGTTGAGACACCAGTCTATATTCTGGAGCACATACCAATCCATATGCAACATACACCAATATATAATTATATATATATATATATATATATATATAGCACATCAATCTATATATAGCACACACCACTCTATATACAACACATCCCAATATATTTATAGAGCACACCAATTAATATATAGCACACACCAATCTGTATATAGCCAACACCAATCTATATATAGCACACACCTGCCCCCCTCACAAGCCCTCATCAGTGCTTCGTGGTCACTAAACGTTGGATCCACCCGTCGATTGGCCAGCAGCAGCGCAATGATCTCACAGTGACCTATCCTACACGCCTCTATCAGAGCAGTACTGGGTGTCAGTCGCAGGTTACTCAGCAGTAGCTTGACTGTGTGTATGTGACGGTTTCTGACGGCCGTATCCACACACTGGCTGAGCACATCTACATCGGCCGTGTCCATGAGGTCTCGCATAACCGCGTTACAGCCTGAGGGGGTTGAAGCGAGTGTGGGTGTTTGGTTTAGGCCTGGTGGTTTGGGATCTCGTGATGCGCACAATAGCCGTCCGACTCATAGCGTTGTTGATATTGACGTACCCGACCATGCCGGGAGTTTGGGGAGAGTAGACGCAAGTGTAGTACATGCATGCGCATGAATAGTACATGCATGTGTAGTACATGCATGTGTAGCTGGCGTGGTCCATACCGTTGTGTATGGTGATTGTACAGAGATGCTTCTCAATGCAATTGGCAACACGCCTGAGCTCGAACGTACGCGCCAATAGTTGTGCGTGTGTAATTAGGCGGAAACGTATGTGTCAATGTGTCACATGGCCAAGACGGACACCAAAGATTAGTCGATACACACCGACTCAATCGATATCAGCTACTACTAATACACACCGACTCAATAAATAACAGCTACGACTAATACACACCGACTCATTAGATAGCAGCTGCGACTAATACACACCGACACAATATATAACAGCTACGACTAATTCACACCGACTCAATAGACAACAGCTATGACTAATACACACCGACTCAATATATAACAGCTACGACTTGTACACACCTACTTAATAGACAACAGCTACGACTAATACACACCGACTCAATATATAACAGCTACGACTTGTACACACCGACTCAATATATAACAGTTACGACTACTCAATAGATGACAGCAACGACTAATACACACCGACTCAATATATAACAGCTACGACTACTCAATAGATAACAGCTACGACTAATACGCACCGACTCAATAGACAACAGCTACGACTAATATACACCGACGCAATATATAACTGCTACGACTAATACACACCGACTCAATATATAACAGCTACGACTAATACACACCGACTTAATAGACAACAGCTACGACTAATACACACCGACTCAATATATAACAGCTACGACTTGTACACACCGACTCAATAGATAACAGCTACGACTCATACACACCGACTTAATATATAACAGCTAAGGCTAATACACACCGACTCAATAGATAACAGCTACGACTAATGCACACCGACTCAATATATAACAGCTACGACTAATACACACCGACTCAATAGATAACAGCTACGACTAATGCACACCGACTCAATATATAACAGCTACGACTAATACACACCGACTCAATAGACAACAGCTACGACTAATACACACCGACTCAATATATAACAGCTACGACTTGTACACACCGACTCAATAGATAACAGCTGAGGCTAATACACACCGACTCAATATATAACAGCTACGACTAATACACACACCGACTCAATATATAACAGCTACGACTAATTCACAACGACTCAATAGACAACAGCTACTACTTGCAGTAATGAATCACAGGTGAGACAACACTGTTATGCAATCAGCGGTCGACGTACAGAGATGCGGATGTAGTGACCGACCGACAGACAGACAGACAGACAGACAGGCCTGCCACCTACAGCTGACACATGCACAACAAAGAGTACCATATCCGTCGCTTGAGGTGAGAAACCCGAATCTGCCGCGCACATTGTTGCATCGAGAAGTGAAGTGGTTCAAATACTCCCGGATACACTGACTCACGGTCAGGTGTTGATAGTGAGTGGCACACGTAGTCAAAAGATGTCGCCCAGGTTCAGCACGCACAGCCACCCGAAGCAAGTACTTCCGACACAACGCAATTTATGTACGCTTTACGAAGGTGCTTCTGCACTCTCGCTCACAATCACGACTACAAACGCACAAATGCACATCACGTGATAGTTGGCACACCTTGCTTCGCCGCCACAGCGATGAATCTCATGTCGTGTTCATTTCTAGCCCTGATCTCAATCGCAGACAACGGCCCCACCCCGCTCCTCAGGCACAGATCAGTGAACTGCACCCACATGTTCGTGTACGCGACAACGAGGAAGTGTTGTACACGCTCCTGGGGGAGGAGTGCAAGGTACCACTCTAACTCTTCCAGGACACTTGCCCAGTGCAGCTCTTCGGCTGTACGCACGAGCTGCGATACAGCACACACAAAGTAGGGCTTTAGGGTCTTAGGGTTTTAAGGCGAACGAAGCATGGGTGAGGGACGGGCGCAGGGGTGAGACTATGGGGAATTATAAACGGAAACGAATGAACAGGTGACTGAAACAGAAGGAGAACGACCGGACAACATACATGCTACAGAAACATGGGGCAACAGATGCAGTGACTCTGAGCTCTTGTGATAGGTTAAGTATACATGCACGATCCTATCACACATGTTAGCAAGTGACAACATACATGCTACAGAAACATGGGGTAACACATGCAGTGACTCAAAGCCCTGGTGATAGGTTAAGTATACAGGCACGATACTATCACACATGTTAGCACGTGGTAACGTACATGCTACAGAAGCATGGGGCAACAGATGACGAGATGGGGCTTGTACACAAGATAGCACGAGCAAGGATCAGTGGGCAGTAAGTGAAGGAGGAGAGAACTGTGGCACATCTGCAGAAGCGAGATCTATACACAACCACACGTTGCAAGACGTTTTATGACAACAAGCAACCCAGTCGTGGATGAGAAACCAATCGACTTGTTAGTGTGCTGCAATGTTATACACGCTCGTACACGAATGAATGGATTGAGAACTATAAACAAACACAACTACATGATCGCATTCACCTGTGTGCCTACCTAATGGTTACACACACAACCAATTCCACACAAAGACTATACCATAAGTTTCCCACCCCTCATTAAACTCACCTCCAATTCGTTTTCGAATGCCGACACGCGATGGCTTTTCACCAGCGCCAGTACTACCTGCTCCTTCCTAGCTCGTACAGCCAATGAGAGCGCCTTATCGATATCGGACTGTATACACGCAGACACAACTGAGCGTGGAAGACGAACAGGTGGTTGAGATGCAATCGCACACGCACAGTGTGTATGAAAGCTTATAGATCACACAATTCTATGTTAGCAAATGGTCGATAGCATGCGACACACACATACATACACAGTGTATGTGCGTAACAACAAGACTGTACGATGTGAGAGTAAACGACGAAGGTTAGAGAGACGCTGGGATTCGCATTGGTATCAACTGATACATTCCAACCACAAAAAGAAGTGTGCCTGATTCTAAAACCCAAGCGCGAGACCCAGAAGCTCGTCTAAACATTCCACTCGTTTGAACGTTTCAGTCGGATACGTGACATCACCATGGCACGCCAGTGGATCTAAATAACCAACGGCCCATGTAACCAATAAACACGGGTTGAGCTTAGAGCATCCGGAATTCTCCCCGGCGCACACATACCTGCTTCCAGCACCCACATATTGTTGCCAGACACCTTGCACGCAAAGTCGAGAGTGGCCATGGGCAACGGTTGCGTCATTTTATTTTTTAATCCGGACTGTGGGGGTGGGGGGTGAATCAGCGAGTGAGCGTGAGAGAACTAGCAGGGACAACGCCTCTCAGTAGGACATAGAAGTGTACTGTTGATGCAATCCATCCATTGAAACGGCGGCACTCCGTTCAGTTGCTAGGCGACACACACCGCAATTGAAGTGCATGCCAACAGTGGCGTTGGTGTCCCGCGCGGTACCGCCAACAAATGGCATAGTGCGATTATCTATATCAACCAATAGGAATGCGTGCATATCATATGGTACGTCGTACAGGTTGCCGGTACCAAAGCGAACACCGTACCACGACAATGGGCACAGACCAATCAGATCGTGTCTATTCTCAGCGTGTGCTGGCGACAAGTAGACATCGCGGGAGCTGCCTTCACGGACACGTGCTCGAAGGCTGCAACAATCCAGTGCAAAGATACAGTCACATAGGCCCCCAGTCGTTTGTTCTATGATACGTAAAGTATACTCAGCTGATACGTGAATTATACTCAGCTGAGACGTAAAGTATACTCAGCTGATACGTAAAGTGTACTAAGCTGATACGTAAAGTATACTCACCTAATACGTAAAGTATATTCCCCTGATACGTAAAATATACTCACCTGATACGTATAAAAGCATACTCACCTGATACGTAAAGCATACTCACCTGATACGTAAAGTATACTCACCTGATACGTAAAGTATACTCATCTACATACCTTCGCTATACAAATATACGTAAAGCATACTCACCTGGGTGGCAGTTTCTACAAACTCCTTCAGGATCTTCTTCGATGGTACATACACATGTTGGCCATGCGTTTTTATCGCTGGGTTAGTCACAAACCCATGCAGCACGTGCATGACATAGCCTGCCTCAAACTGCAGATAGTGTAAACTAGGTTTTAGCCATGCTATGGCCATCGCCACCTCCCAGCCAGCGCGATACCCGACAGCCGCCACTAGTTCAACGGGGAGGTGGGTGCAGAGTTGGGGTAGCACGTGGTCACCACGTTGGAGCGTGGAGAAGCCCAGGGCTAGCTTATCCCGGCGACTGTTTGTAGTACGAGAGAACGGCAGAAGCACGAGAATAAACATATGTCCCTATTCCAGCGAGTGCGACAGTTAGGAAAGGGGGGGGGGGGGTGCATAGAACTCACATAGTACAACGATACAGCACTGTTGAACATGATGCAGTTCGAATTAGATAGACAAGTGTCTCATTGTGCTGAATAGATAAGCGAATTAGTTAGACAAGTGTCCCATTGTGCTAAATAGGTAAGCGAATTAGTCAGACAAGTGTCCCATTGTGCTAAATAGGTAAGCGAATTAGTCAGACAATGGTCCCATTGTGAGACAATTAGTCTGGCCTCTGTGGTGAGCTGATGCCGTCGAAAAATGGGCAAATAGAACAACGCGTGTACCGTGACTCTTGCCCAGTTGAGTTCAGGACAGGTGTGTCGGACTGATATCGCGTAATGTCTTAGTCAAAGGACATTTGTATGCACAGCTGACTGGACATACCAGTTCCCACAAAGTACATTCTTCAAAGACGCACGTTAGAGCCCACCTACCTATAGCCCACCTACCCAACAATCGCATACAACAAGAACTACGATTAGGCAGTTAAACCGACACATTCAGCGAATATGCCCATATACATATATATACCCGCACTTGCGTAATCTGCACAAATATACATAAACCATGCGGCACACACCTCAGATTGTATCCCAGTGTGAGCAGTCGGTGCACAGTATCCCATCTGTACTCCTTCGCCAATACCATCCACAGCGGATTGATGGTAAGTGTAGCCACGTGGCAGTTCTCCAGTAGCGTCCTCGCGCATGGGCCATCCATGTAGGTAAACGTTGTACTTAACGCCTCACTCACATCGGCAGCAGAGCACATGAGCGCAGCTATTTTTAGAATCCACGCCTCTCTCGTGTGTATGGCATGGTTAACAACGAAGATGGGTAGCGGTAGGGGGCATGTGGCCAGCTGTTGACGGCATGCTTCTTTCATGCCGTTCTCCTCAAGAATCCCGTCTATAAATAGCCGAAACGCCTTCTCGGTGTGCACGTCCATTTTGACTACAAACAGTATGTCTGTGAAGTAACTGCTGATCATATGCTTGATAAGAACAATGTCGGCCCTCAACAAACTCATGCGCTCTCTCTTCATGATGATCATGGCAACCTCCCAGTGGGCATACTTAGCTATGCGCAGCACGCACGCGTCCGACAAGCGTTCCAAGTCTGGAAGTACCTGCATCCTACCAGAGTAGCCTGACATGGTACGCTGTGGTATAACTACAACACCAGCTGATGTCTTTGTTTTACTAAATACAACTGAAGAAGAGCTTGGTAGAGACTGAACAGCCCGATAGTGAGCAGAGTCCAGGTATATCAAGTTTATGGGCGGCCCTTGATTATGTACACCACTGCGGTTCAACTGGAAAGCCACAGAGGCACCGCCAAGGCTATGGATCTATACTGTAACTAGACTAGAAAAACGTCAAATCTATAACTTCCACAGAAGGCCAGAATGACTTTGTGCATACGGGAAAGGGGCACTTGTATACTAAAATATATTTGTATATATGTAAAGAGGTACTTGTATTCTTAAATGTACACGGAAAGAGGTACTTGTATACCTATGTATACACGGAAAGAGGTACTGGTATACTTAAATGTACACGACAAGAGGTATTTATATACTTAGAAATATTTTGTAACATGACCGTTGACTCGATGTATACACTCCCCCATCTCTGCGTAAGTACAAATTCGTTGCGCGCAGCTGCAACCAAATATTATTCTGTATACTAAAAGTTCAAAACTGGGTAGTATATGTGTGTAGGCATATTCTAATACACACATACTCGCATAGCCTCCCCCTCATAAAAGTTGAAAGGATCTGCGCGCGTCATGTATTTTTTTGCGTACATACTGTACTGTCCAATATAGTCCATTGACCAAAGCCCATGACATCACCGTGTCATGCATATTTTTACAACAAAAAGTATTTACAAAAATTAATTCAAGAAGTTGTAAATACAGTGTGAATTCAATGTCGTATTGACTTTCGTGTTGCTGCAGTATCCACACAAATTTAATATTTAAAAATGTACATCCTTATCAACATACACCACTAACGTGACACTGCACTATAGGATATCCTGCATGTACTAGTCTGAGGGGAATGTGCAAACAAGGGGTTGGCATCTGTCTATAGTCACTCTGCCCACTATTTCATAGCGTGATGCCGTTCAACATCGCTGTATGAGTGCGGCATATGGTTCCTTCGCGAATAAATAGTTAAATCTATACGCGGTATTCACACTCAAGTCAACTGGGAATATATATATATATTTATATACAAATATCTATATACATATATCTATACATCATGAGTGGGGGAACGGAAGGCAACGAGTTGTCTTTATCTAATTTGCTTGAAGAAGTGCCTGAGTGTCTTCTGCGACTGTGTCGGATGATTGTGTCCGGTTTCTTCACACCTGAGCATCGACTTATCACAGAGCTGCTCATGGTCAAATCGAGCTTAAAAGAAGCCGATTTCACCGACTTGTTGCTGTTACACAAACCTCAGGTATGCGCGTAGACTTAAAATGGTTTAGCACAACTGTGTTTAGACACGTTACTACAACACAGACCGCGTGCTGGTGGAGTCAGGCAACGATTATGCTGTATGATAATTGGGTACTTCCGTTAGGCGAACTATGAACGCACTACTCTCTGTCCAATATTAGAGCATATAGGTATAAAACAGTGTATATTGGATTCATCTTGAGTTTCTGCGACTCATTGACTCATACGCAGTGATACACAGTTATATATATATATATATATATGTGTATGTGTGTGTGTGTATATATATATATATATATATATATATATATATATATATATATATATATATATATATATATATATATATATATATATATACATATATATATGTCTGTGTCTGTGTCTGTGTCCGCGTGCATGTATGTATATATATATATATATATATATGTATATATATATATATATATATATATGTCTATGTGTGTGTGTGTGTGTTGTGTGTGTGCGTGTGGGTGATGATACATATATATATTATTATTATATATATATTATATATATATATATATATATATATATATATATATATATATATATATATATATTATTATTATATATACCACCACACCACACACATCATATTATTATATACATACGCATATATGTATAGACATATATAATATATCATATATATATATATATATATATATATATATCTGAATATATATAATATATATATATATATATATATATATATATATATATATATATATATATATATAATATTATATATAAACAATATATATATATTATATATATATACATATGTAATGTGTTGTGTGTATATAAAACAAATACATATATATATATATGTGTTTCTGTGTCCGTGTCTGTGTCTGTGTCTGTGTCTATATACATATATATATATATAGATCTGTCTGTGTCTTTGTGTCTGCATGTGTATTGGTACGTAGTTACTACAATGGAGGAAAGATTGCAGGCGTTTCTGGGTATTTTGAAATATCTAGTAGCTATGTGTTCTGACTTGTCACGTTAAGTATTTTTGTCTACAACCTGATGTTAATCTTACAGAACTTAGAAGTGTCCACGCTGCAGTAGGGGTAGAGTCTCCAATTTTGTCCTCAGTGTTGACGCATTGGGATTGTTGGGAAATTATTCCATGTTTGTTCACTTCAAAAATAGTGTTGGTTTTCTATTCATTGGTGTAAAACTTGCTGAATATCGCTGACGAGACTTCGAAGTTGGTCACTGTCGACTCGTGGCTATGGGGTAGGATTTGCATAGCTATACACACGCTGAGATTTTATCGTATGCATTGAGCCTGTCGCAGTACTTCCCGTTGGAAGCTCTGCTGCGTGCATGTTTGTTATGTATACACATACTGAACACACATATCCGCATGTGTATCAAGTGCGCCAACACTAACATTGTCCAAAGTTCGACTACTGTATCGTACCTGAGACTAGTTACGCTATTCTATCGTGCTCATCGGTGTTCGTTTGTTGTGTATTGGGGTTGTAGGTTACTAAGTTAGTGGGTGATCTAGTGGCCGGAGGCGTCATCTCAAGTGATGTGGTGGAGGAAATTGCGCGAGAGCAACAGACATTCTCACGGTACGTCTCATGCCACTTACACGCATGTATGCTACTCCACTTACACGCATGTATGCTATGCCACTTACACGCATGTATGCTATTCGTAGGCATATCATGTGGCTATGATTGGTTCACGCATGTAAGTGTGTATGTGCGTGGGCTTATTTGTTAGGCATTTCATGTGGCTATGAATGGCACACGTAGCAAGTGTGTAGCATACAAGCTGATTGCGTTAAAAACGCACATGGTTTTTGACTCGTATTTTGTGGAATGTATTTTTGTTCCTGCGCGATGTTTATTGTAACTGTTCTATTTCATATCCCGCCCTCCCGTTCTAGTCGCTAGTCAGAGTTGTCCACGCTCTTCCTATGTAAACTAGTTAAGAAACTGTGTCAATGTAGTCGGATGTGCACTATATCATTGGGAGTAGTCTTCCAGACTATAGTCAAAGAACCTCTATTCTGATGTAGACCTAAGTATGAGAGAATATACATAATATATATACGAGATATGCGCAAATGTATGAGAGGATATATCTGTGTCAATGTAGTCGGATGTGCACTATATCATTGGGAGTAGTCTTCCAGACTTTAGCCAAAGAACCTATATTCTGATGTAGACCTAAGTATGAGAGAATATACATAATACATATACGAGATATGCGCAAATGTATGAGAGGACATATATGATATGTATATACGTATGAGATGATATTTATAACACATATATACGCAAATGTATGAGTGAATATATATAATACACATACGCAAATGCAGAAGAGAATATATATGATACATATACACACAAATGTTGATATACCCGTTAATTGAAGGTAGGGCGCATGTTTTCCTACCGTAAGCGTTTGATATCAAGTACCCATGTAAATCGGATGGCAGCCATTCGTCATTGGGTACCCTTTTTCAGTGTTGTTGCAATTTTTTTTTGATCGCGGGCATATAAACACGCACTCTTTTCCACACAATGTCCGTTCTGAACACGCGCTCTTCTCCACAGATTGTCCGTTCTATACACACACTCTTCACCACATAATGTCCGTTCAGGTACAACAAGGCACCGCGGAAACCCGCCAACTGGTACTACATCGACTACGAGAAGATGGTCAACATGGCCAAATGGAAAGTGGACCGTGTAGGTAAAATGCTCGAAACAAAGGCCAATATATGCAAGGACAACCAGGGCTACTATTGCCCCGCGTGCGGCATGAAGTACTCAGCTCTGGATGTGGGTGAACTCATGGACTTCAACAATCCAGGCCAACTCACCTGCACCCGTAAGTGGGACCGATTGAGTGGGAGTTGGCCTGTTCTCTGCAATGTGTGGGTTTGGCCTGTGTCAGTACTGGTGCCCGTGTTCAGCGATACATTAGTTGTGTTCTATGTGTCGAGATGAAGGTGGGTTTCACATGCACTTCCACGACTGACTGACATTGATAGGTTGAGCGATTACAGCATTACACTCTTTCATGGGTAGCTTTGCTCGGAGTGTGGCAGGGGGTAGTGCTTTGTTTGGGCACTTCCTCCGGGGGGTGTGTGTTGAGTGTTTGAGAAGTGTCGTACGTATTGGTAGGCGGAGGTTGAATTCAGCTGTGCACAGTGTAACATATCTTTTTGTCCTGCTGGTACCCTACTAAGTTTATTTGGGTGCAAGGGCAGGGTGCAGGACCGACTCAAGTCACTACAGTGGTTATGATTTGCACCGAAAATCAGCCCAAGTTTCCGTACTCTTCTGTGGGTCGTAATCTTGGACTACTTTCTTTCTGCTCGTGCGTACGTCGAGTGCAACAATCAAATGTACAATTTGCGATTAGAACAGGCTGGGTCGTTGTATTTAAGTCATGTCTCACGCAAACGTGTTGTCTTGTGCAGTGCATGGGGTATGCATCCTGTGCCTTGTGTTCATTGGCCCATAGGTAATGCATATGGGTCTACCGTCATAAGCACCCTTGAAAATGCACCGTGGATCAGACTAAGTTATTTCTCATGCAAACATGTTCACTTCTGTATTTATTTATCATCCAAACATGTTCTCCTGTGTACTTCATCGCTTGTGTTCGTTCACTATCATGTGAACCGTTGATTGAACACTATACTTCCCTCCCCCCTCTCGCCCGCATTGGGCTGCGACTCATCGCTCGTATGCGCACGCCAAAGGGTGCAAGGGTGAAGTGGAGGAGGCAGAGGTCAAACAGGACGCCGATGAAGGAGCCATCTCTCGCTTCAACAAACAGATCAGCAAACTCACCGATTGTCTCAGCGAGTGCGATAAGGTGCGCTTCCTCATCCATGACTACACTGTGATCAGTGCGTTCTGAGTGAGTGACGGACGTTTGCTACACGTAGTGTGTGATCGTGTTTACGCAGTAGGTGGATGTGTGTGTGTGCTTGTGGACGTAGTACGTGGATGTGCTTAGTGAATATTTCTGAGTGCAGCTTTACTTGCGCGTCGGGGATTACTTGCTGGTTTCTGGGTATATATCTGTCGTCACTTAGAATTTCATACTAGCTGCCTAGTTAATTCAATATGCGACAATGTTGCGTATAAGAGATTTTGCTGTTTTCGCTTAATGTGTGAACTGCTCAAGCTCTCTATTGTTCAGCCCATTGGCAAGGCCAGCAGTCTTTATAACGAGTATATCTATATTTAGTCTTACACGCACACTACTGAGGGGTCACTCTTCTTCCGCAGTGCCATGACATGTAGGCAACTCCTTCAACCCTATATACATCTTCCTCCATAAACCCCTCACAACACTTTCTCTGTACAAGCCTTGACGTACAAATAGCATTAACCAAGCCAGTGACACACACTTCATCGCTTATTTGGCGTCGGCGCTGACCCGATTGCAGGCGACTATTCCGGACAAACGAATGCAAGTGCGAGCATCGCGTATGGCCTTCGCCGCAAGTATGTGCCCACTGTAGCATTGCATGGTACTAGGTTCAGTTGCAAAATTGCATGGTACTATGTTGAGTTGTAGCATTGCATGGTAGTTGAGTTGTAACATTGCATGGTAATATGTTGAGTTGTAACATTGCATGGTACTATGTTGAGTTGTAACATTGCATGGTACTATGTTGAGTTGTAACATTGCATGGTACCTATGTTGAGTTGTATCATTGCATGGTACCATGTTGACTTGTTTCATTGCATGGTGCTATGTGGATTGTAACATTGCATGGTACTATGTTTAGTTGTAACATTGCATGGTACTATGTTGAGTTGTATCATTGCATGATACTATGTTGACTTGTTTCATTGCATGGTGCTATGTGGAGTTGTAACATTGCATGGTACTATATGTTTAGTTGTAACATTGCATGGTACTATGTTGAGTTGTAGCATTGCATGGTACTATGTTGACTTGTTTCATTGCATGGTGCTATGTGGAGTTGTAACATTGCATGGTACTATGTTTAGTTGTAACATTGCATGGTACTATGTTGAGTTGTAGCATTGCATGTTACTATGTTGACTTGTTTCATTGCATGGTGCTATGTGGAGTTGTAACATTGCATGGTACTATGTTTAGTTGTAACATTGCATGGTACTATATTGAGTTGTAACACTGCATGGTACTGGGTTGAGTTGTGCCATTGCATGGTACTATGTTGAGTTGTAACATTGCATCGTACTATGTTGAGTTATATGTGTGCGGGTGTTATGGCTTCGTCGTAGATGTAGTTCGTCGAGTGCCTCTCAGAGTATCTGTTAGTATCCACTAGTTAAGTGCCCACTGTAAGATCACATGGTACTGTGTTGAATTATGGCACTCGTGTGCCGTGTTTGTGCATTCTGTTCAAACTCTCGCCACCTACTGCCTGTGGCTGTTTCTCTGTGCTATTTCGTGATCTTTGTTGCTTCGTCTAGCTGTGTTGCTTTGTCTAGTTGTGTGTTAAGGAGAGAAGGTCGTCTTCTATGTGTGCAAGTTGTGTGTACCTTTTACATGGTTCTAATTGCCCGTTTGCGGTGGCCATCCCATCTCGTGAGTCGTACGCCTGTGCCTGCACTTCGCGACACAGACTCGCCTTACACTCCCGCAGTACCAATTGCGTTGTACTCCTCGCTGTAGGTGAGACCATACAACTTACATAACAGCTGTGGACAATTGACGAAAGAGCCCTGATACACTAAATTTACATAAGACACGGCCACGTGATATTGCGATATCATCGGCCTGTGCACGAATGTATCGATATATCCTCATATGCCCCTCTTTCATGCGTTCCATAAATAGACTCGAGTGATGTGAAGGCGGAAGCCATGCGCACAGCGTACGAAGCAGCCGCAGCGAAGAAGCGAAAGGAAACTCAGTGGTCTGGTAGAGACTATCTGGGCGACATCAATGCAACACTCAGCATTCAACTCGTGCCTGTAAGTCAATTGATCGTACGTTCTGATTGGTAGCTATTTATAGGTTGGTGCGGCACGAGCCGTGTTGCTGCGAACTCGGGGGTCCATGGCGCTAGTATTCACACTGTATGTTTGTGCAGTCTCTCTCAGGTGTTGTATGTAGTTGGTGACCTTTGCAATGCAAAACATTCATGCTACTAGTGCCGTGCTTTGGCTCAAGGTTGTGTATGCACATCAACTGTCAATGGCTTTATTGTAATACCATAAACACCAATTCCGTTCCGAAGGGTAACGATTTAATGCTGCCTATGAGGGTCAATGAAGGGGATATGCAGACAGCGTACGATACGTATTACCTGCTATGCAACGCCTGGCGGGATCACACACCTGTTACAGACGACAAAGAGACACACAAGTCTGAGGAGGACAAACTCATGGAGATAGAGCGTCAGATGGAACGCAAACGTGAAAAGGTACATTTCCACACAAATTTGTTATTCTTGTTAGGGTATACGCAAATGTATGAATCAATGTATTTATTTCACAGACAATATATATACAATAAGCTATGGATTTTTACTAGAGTATATGTATATGCATGCATCAATGTACATAATTTCTAAACAATATATATAAGTTATCGTTCCTTGCTTTGATATACGCATATGCCTCAATGTGTTTACTTCAAGAATAGTATATAACAAGTTTTCAGTGATAAATCGCTTTGACCGGAGCTAATCCTTCTACGCCACACTCTGCCTATGGTCAGGCCCGTTCTACCGGGAATCACCAACTACTTGTGTGGTATTTGCACTTCACATGCACGAACTTCTTGTTGTTCACAGCTCATTGAACTGTCTTAACTGCGTCAAGATATGTTCAACTTTTATTCGCCGCTCATATATACCCACCCCTCATATATACCCACCCTACTTACACGCCTTCCCCCCAGTTCTATATTGTCGATTTGAAGGATAATCTGGATGATTCCGATGATTTGGATGAAGAGGCTGACGGCTCAGACACAGACGCATACACAGAACAATTCGATGACAGCGACCTAGACGAACCTATCGACACAGATCAGTACTGGACAGGTGAGTGGGCTTGTGCGAGTAAACGCGCACGCATCACTCATGCATGTGTCTTTGTGCACAATAATCGTACACGGTGGATGCGGATGTGAAAGTGAGACGTTTTTTTGCATGAGAGCGCTCTAATGCGCATGCGTATGCCCGTGCTCAGCACCTATATGTAAATGCTTGAACGCTTTGTGTGCGTGTTTCACTGCGTGTCGCGCGTATGTGCCTCTGGTGTGTTTACGGTGTGTTGTGTTGACTATTTATCGTTCGTCCGTGTGTGTGCGCTTGTGTGTGCCAAGAGTTCAGAGCATGGAAAAGTAATAGTTGTTCATGTGAGTTCCTCGGACCATCCTGATCTTCTCTTGTCTGTGTCTGGTTGGCTGTGTAGTGTGTATATGTATCTATCAATTTAAAACCGTAGAAGTACCTCTTTTGCCTAAACCCTGAATTCTCATAAAAAATTTCATCCAATCCAATCAATACAATTCCCGAACGCGCCAGATATCGTCTACGACCCCTCAACTCAGGTTCAAATTGGAAACACAGCACGCACACTCAGCTCAATCACCGCCGATGACATCAAGCGCATGACTGACGCCGAATACAACACCTTCTTCGATGCGGTGACCCAGCACACGAACAATTTCCTGTGCAAAAGCAAACGCAGCATACGCAGACAGTTTGAACGGCAACGGAGGGCAGAGAGGCATACCCGGCGGCTGGGTGGGGGGAATCGGACTGGTGCAGATATGGGAAGTGCGGGGTCGGGGTATGGCGGTAACCTAGCAATCATACCTACCTTGGACCCTGAGGATATGACAGCAGAACAGCTGAGTGCGAGTTTTCGGGAGGATGAGGAGACAGCCGACAAATTAGGTGGGGCCGATTATTTGGGATCGTCTGGGGACGATGACAACGGCAGTGATACACACAGTACAAGGAACATAGATAGCACGAACAGTCTAACAAATAAATAGTAGTGATGATGCGAGAGATATACAAGATAACAGTAACATGAAAGGAGTTGACACCGTCAGTCTTGTGCTGGGAAAGAAAGATGGTATAAACCCGGCAGTGAAAGCACATCGTAAAGTCGAATCAGAGGAGATGAAATAAAATGGCTTGACAACAAACCGTTCACATACGCGACCAGAACATCACGCACACAATGTATTTCAGCATGATTTCCCACACATACCTCTCACATATATATATACATATATATGTGTCTATATATATATATATATATATATATATATATACTTAGATATATAAAATATATATATATATATATACATATATATACATACACATACATATATATATATATGTATGTATATATATATATTGCAATATATTTATATTCTATTCACGTGCGGACTACTTGCTCCCGTTCTTTATGTGCTTTTATTAATCATATTCATATCAGTATTCCTTGACGTATTCGATATCTTATATATACCCGTATGTTTTATTTGTGAGTTTGTTATATACATATATACTTATATATACTACATGTATATATATATATATATATATATATATATATATATATATATATATATATATATATATATATATATATATATATATATATATATGCAATATATATATATATTATTCAAGTACGAACAACTTGCTTCTGTTCTTTTGTGTTTTTTATTAATCATATCCATATCAGTATTCCTTGACGTATTTGATATCTCATATAAAACCCATGTATTTCATTTTGTGGTTTTTTGCTATATATATATATATAAATATTCTTATATATATACATATATAAATATTCTTATATATATATATATATATATGTATATATGTATATATACATATACATAGATATATATATATAATATGATAATATATATATACATATGTATATATTTACATATGTATATATGTATATATCATATATATATATATATATATATATATATATATATATATATATATATTGCAACATATTTATATTATATTCACGTGCGGACAACTTGCTCCCGTTTTTTATGTGATTTTGTTATTCATATCCATATCAGTATTCCTTGACGTGTTCGATATTTCATATATACCCATATGTTTCATTTGTGAGTTTGTTATATACATTATATCTATATATACTCCATGTATGTATATATATATATATCAAAGATGCCAAACGTATATTTACGTCTCGTTGTCTACGTTATGCTTAGTACTGTCGTGTTCATTAAAGCAGCTAAAGTTTTATTAACACTATTATGTTTTAAAAGACAGAGTTGTATTTAGTATTGTGCTTGATTATTTCTCCTCTACTATCGCCGTTTTCACTGTGCAATTGCAGTTCGTGCTGTGATCAGTGTTCGGATGATAAAGACACATCTAATATAAACAAATCTGAAATAGGAAATATGCATACTATAAAAAATGCGAAACGTATATATTATCTCCTTCACTACTGTATAATGTACTTAGTACAACTGTAGTCGCTACTAGGGTAGTTGTGCTTTTATCAAAAACAATATTGATGCGAATTTATAATTGTCTACGTTTAGTACTTCTATTCTACTGTTGCCGTTTCTACTGAGTAGTCGCAGTTCGAACTGCTATCAGAGTTCTAGATGATATGACACATACAATATGCGTACTATTATAACTGTCAAACGTATACTTACGTTTACTTCACAACTGTAGTGTACTTAGTAATGTCGTCTCTACTAATATAGTTGCAGTTTCATCAATAACAATATCAATGAACGAGAGGTGAGGATTCAAAATCGTTTATTGTTTCATCTCTACTGTTGTCGTTTCTACTATTAGTTTCAGCTAGACCTGTAATCAAGGTCCTGTATGATACCAACATATCAAGAGGAATCGAAAATATGGAATATCTATGATGTAGAAATGTAGAAAATATGAATTGGAACATTTTTTTTACTACTGTAGATTGTACTTGGTACTAAACACATCTAATGAAACCAATATAAAATTTGTAATTTCCATACTACCAAAGACGCGAAACTTATATTTACGTCTCCTTTACTTCTGTATAGTGTACTTAGAAATGTTGTCTCTACTAGCTTATTCCAGTTACGTAAATGAAAAAATTTAAAGACAGATATGGACTCAAAATCATACACCTTTATTATTGTTCCTTCTCGACTGTTGCCGTTTCTACTGATTAGTTCCAGTTTGATCTTTTATCAGAATCCTGGTTTATACAGATGCAAGAAAAATAAATATATTAAATTTGTGAAATATCCGCACTATAAAAAAATGCAAAACGTATATTTGCGTCACTTTTACTACTTCAAATTCAACTTAGTAGTGTCGTCTCTATTAAGATAGTTGCAGTTTCATCAACAACAGTTATGATGAAAGATATATGTGTTAAGTATTTCCTTCTCTACTGTTGCCGTTTCTACTGAGTGATTTCAGTTCGAGCTGATATCAGTGTTCTGGATAATACAAGCACATTTAATAATCACAAATTCGAATTTTGAAATATATATTCTATAAAAACCGTCACACACATTTACGTCGTCTTTACTACTGTAGATTATAGGTAGTACTGCCCTCGTTTGTTTGTAATGGTAATTTTAGTTATTGACAACAATTATGATAAAAGACAAGTGGATTCAGAACCATACCCGTTTATTGCTTCTTCTCTACATGGTACCGTTGCTACTGAGTATTTTCAGTTCTAGCAATTTTCAGAGCTCTGGTCGATACCACCATATCTAATAAAAACAAATTTGAAATTTGAAAAATCCGTACTATAGAAAATGTGAAACGTATATTCACGTCTCCTTTACTACTGTACAGTGTGGTCAGTACCGTTGTCTCTACTTGCAGACATGGATACAAGATAGATGTGGATTCAAAATTCTTCACGTTTATTCTTCACCTCTACTGTTCCCGTTTCTAATGAGTAGTCGCATTTCTAGATTTTATTAGAGTTCTAGATGATACCAACACATCTAATACTATTATATGTGTCAAATGCATATTTATGTCTCTTCACTACTGTAGAGTGTACTTAATAATGTCGTCTCTACTACACTGGTTGCAGTTTCATAAATATCAATATAATAATAAAATATAGGTGTGGATTTAAAACCATAATTGTTTATTTAACTTCTACTCTACTATTAACTACTGAGTAGTTGCACTTCGAGCCATATGCACAATTCTGGTTGACATAAACACATCTAATAAACAAAAAATTCGAACTTGAAATATTAAAGTTTTCAAAAGTATATATACGTCTCTTTCAATATTGTAGAGTGTACTTTGTACTGTCGTCTCTACTAGGTATGTTGTAGTTGCATAAATGATAATAACAATTTAAGAGAAGTGTGAATTCAAAATAATACTGTCGTCTCTTTGAGGCTAGGTGTAGTTTCATCAATGAAAATACTAATGAAAGACGTGTGAATTTAAAATAGTACTGTTGTCTCTATTAGGTTTGTTACAGTTTCATGAATAAAAAAATAATGAAAGATGTGAATTTAAAACACTTAGTACTGTCGTGCTGCCGTCTTTACTAGCCAAGTTGTAGTTTCATCTAAAAAATACGAATGAAAGACATGTGTGCATTTGAAATAGTATTGTCGTCTCTATACGGTTAGGTGCAGTTTCATGAATAAAAAAATAATGGAAGATGTAAATTTAAAGTACTTAGTAATGTTGTACTGTCGTCTCTACTAACCTAGTTGTAGTTTCATCGATAAAAATACTCAATAACGACTGGTGTGAATTTGAAATAGTACTGTCGTCTCTATACGGATAGAAGCAGTTTCATGAATAAAGAAATAATGGAAGATGTAAATTTAAAGTACTCAGTAATGTTGTACTGTCGTCTCTTTGAGGCTAGCTGTAGTTTCATCAATTAAAATACGAATGAAAGGCATGTGTGAATTCAAAACAGTACTGTTGTCTCTATTAGGTTTGTTGCAGTTTCATGAATAAAAAAAACAATGGAAGACGTGAGTTTAAAATGCTTAGTACTGTTGTACTGTCATAATTCTTCGGCTAGTTGTAGTTGCGACGTGTGAATTCAAAATAGTAGTGTAGTCTCCATTAGGTAGCAGTTTCATGAATTAAAAAATTAATGGAAGGTGTGAATTTGAAATCTTAGTACTGTCGTATTGTAGTCGTTACTAGGCTAGTTCTAGTTTCATCAATAAAAATATGAATGAAAGACATGTGTGAATTCAAAATAGTACTGTCGTCTCTATTAGGTTAGTTGCAGTTTCATGAATAATAAAATTAAAGGAAGATGTGAATTTAAAGTACACAGTACTGTCGTACTGTCGTCGTTACTAGGGTAGTTGTAGTTTCATCCATAAAATACTCGTTAAAGACAGGTGTAAATTTAAAATCGTAATCGTCTCTATTAGGTTTACTCCAGTTTCATGAATAAAAACATGAATGGAAGAGGTGAATCTGAAATACTCAGTACTGTCGTACTATCGTCTTTACTAGGCTAGTTGTAGTTTCATCAATAAACACACTCATTACAGATAGGTGTGAATTTAAAATAGTACTGTCTCATTACAGATAGGTGTGAATTTAAAATAATACTACTGTCGTCTCTATTAGGTTAGTTGCAGTTTCATGAATAATAAAATTAAAGGAAGATGTGAATTTAAAGTACACAGTACTGTCGTACTGTCGTCGTTACTAGGGTAGTTGTAGTTTCATCCATAAAAATACTCGTTAAAGACAGGTGTAAATTTAAAATCGTAATCGTCTCTATTAGGTTTACTCCAGTTTCATGAATAAAAAAACATGAATGGAAGAGGTGAATCTGAAATACTCAGTACTGTCGTACTATCGTCTTTACTAGGCTAGTTGTAGTTTCATCAATAAACACACTCATTACAGATAGGTGTGAATTTAAAATAGTACTGTCTCATTACAGATAGGTGTGAATTTAAAATAGTACTGTCGTCTCTATTAGGTTAGTTGCAGTTTCACGAATAGAATAATTAATGGAAGATGTGAATTTAAATTCTTAGTACTGTCGTACTGTCATCTTTACTAGGCTAGTTGTAGTTTCATCAATAAACACACTCATTACAGATAGGTGTGAATTTAAAATAGTACTGTCTCATTACAGATAGGTGTGAATTTAAAATAGTACTGTCGTCTCTATTAGGTTAGTTGCAGTTTCACGAATAGAATAATTAATGGAAGATGTGAATTTAAATTCTTAGTACTGTCGTACTGTCATCTTTACTAGGCTAGTTGTAGTTTCATCAATAAACACACTCATTACAGATAGGTGTGAATTTAAAATAGTACTGTCATCTCTATTAGGTTGGTTGCAGTTTCACGAATAGAATAATTAATGGAAGATGTGAATTTAAATTCTTAGTACTGTCGTACTGTCATCTTTACTAGGCTAGTTGCAGTTTCATCAATAAACACACTCATTACAGATAGGTGTGAATTTAAAATAGTACTGTCATCTCTATTAGGTTAGTTGCAGTTTCACGAATAGAATAATTAATGGAAGATGTGAATTTAAATTCTTAGTACTGTCGTACTGTCATCTTTACTAGGCTAGTTGTAGTTTCATCAATAAACACACTCATTACAGATAGGTGTGAATTTAAATTAGTACTGTCATCTCTATTAAGTTAGTTGCAGTTTCACGAATAGAATAATTAATGGAAGATGTGAATTTAAATTCTTAGTACTGTCGTACTGTCATCTTTACTAGGCTAGTTGTAGTTTCATCAATAAGCACACTCATTACAGATAGGTGTGAATTTAAAATAGTACTGTCGTCTCTATTAGGTTAGTTGCAGTTTCACGAATAGAATAATTAATGGAAGATGTGAATTTAAATTCTTAGTACTGTCGTACTGTCATCTTTACTAGGCTAGTTGTAGTTTCATCAATAAACACACTCATTACAGATAGGTGTGAATTTAAAATAGTACTGTCGTCTCTATTAGGTTAGTTGCAGTTTCACGAATAGAATAATTAATGGAAGATGTGAATTTAAATTCTTAGTACTGTCGTACTGTCATCTTTACTAGGCTAGTTGTAGTTTCATCAATAAACACACTCATTACAGATAGGTGTGAATTTAAAATAGTACTGTCATCTCTATAATAGGTTAGTTGCAGTTTCATGAATAAAAACATGAATGGAAGATGTGAATTTGAAATACTTAGTACTGTCGTACTGTTGTCTTTACTAGTCTACTTGTAGTTCCATCAACAAAAATACTAAAGAAAGACAGGTGTGAATTCAAAATTATACAAGTTCATCATTTCTCCTCTACTATCGTCGTTTCTACTGATTAGTCGCAATTCGGACTGCTATTCTCTACTGTTACCGTTTCTTTTTAGTAGTTACATTTAGAGCTGCTATCAGAGTTCTGGATGATACAAGCACATCGTATTAAAAATGACATTCACTGCTGTAGGTTGTACATGGTACTTCGCATTGAAAGTGAAAATGGTTGGCAAGCGGCTATGATTGACGGTTTGGCACTGATTGAACAAACAGTTTGTAAACGAATCGATAACTGTTAAAATGAGAAGGAATCAGCTTGGGCTGGTAAGAGAGCACATGTCGATATGTCATATGGCGACGTGTCGAGACCGTCGCAAATTACATTGCTACCCCGAAATGTGCAGACAATAACGACTTGCATTACATTCAGTAGTCAGATATATGCCATGATTCTGAACTAGCGCCACCGAATCAGCCGTTGATGTCAATAATAGTTAATTTTATAGCAGCATTCTGAACAACCAATTATGAATATAGTCGAACCAGAAGTAGAGATATTACGAACCAGCCAGTTCATTGATACCAGTCGTTGATGTCAACAGTTGGCTTTATAACAGTACTTCTGAACAACCAATAAAGTCAACCGAAAGTAGCGACAAGGAATCAGCCATTAGCGGCAGCAACTGTTATAGCAACAACAAGAAGACAACAGAAGAGTGCTGTCCTGTGACAGTCTGACGCAAAGGCAATTTTACAGGATAATTCCTTTGACAATTTTACTGGGGGATAGATTGTCGAAACGATTTAGTTCGTACTCACTCTCTCTCTCGAACGAGGTGTAAGGACATTAAGTACAATAATTTCGGATGAGTGCAACTACTGGAGTATATTGGCTCTTGAATGGTATAAAATGTTCATACTTTCATAGTTTGTATACGCATGTCCACGTGCAAATTGAGCACACTTACACCTGTGGCCGCTAGGTTGAGCATGGTCGTCTAGTGCACTGTTCCGAACGGATCAGGCATGCGTAATGTGTTCCCTATTGCTTTGCCATGTATCTTGAAATCCATTCCATAACACAAATGAATAGCATAGCAGTATACTATATGGCTATCACAGTATGCCCTTCCCATGCCTACTTCGCATTGTGCGACTACAAAGCCGCCATACAAAATGGTGCGACATCAGCATAGCGCCGGTGTATAGGCCATATCCACTATAATAAGCGAATCAGTGTGTGACTCTCACTATCCCTTGCCCTAGTACACTCCCATACACAAGTGTGCCCTATCGCAGCGTGCGGAATGGCCCCATCCGCCGCGATTAGAAAGGGCTTCTCACCAGGTCGTGTTCATTATTGTGAATACCTCTGCCTGCAATGTTGTTTATGGCGCGTACTAGCCGCTTTGTCCTCTGTTTCAGTTTGTTATGACAACCACCAAGGCCTTCTACTCCTATCAATGACTTAATCCTTTACCATTACTCGCTGGTGTTGCGCTCCTGCCTTGACCGCCGCGCTTCAAAAGGTGGCCGACCATTTTAGTACTGATGAAGGCTTCCTAAGCAAAAGCAAGCCCATCGATACTTCATCCACTACCCATTCCTTCAGGAGTGTACCGAACATCTACATTGGCCGCGTTACAAACGGTGACCAATCAATGCCGCACTCATTGCGGTCCTTTCGCGCCAAATCAGGTTCCTTCGAGGGCTGTTTCTCGCGCATTTGCCTTGTGGCATCGTGCTCTCGCGGCAATCCAAACAGTGACGGACATTTGTTGTACTGATGGACGACTATCTATGCTACTATGCCAAAGCAGGTCCGATGCTATCATTTCCTCTGACCGCTACTTTTTGGTATCGCGCTCC
>LUCW03000508.1:60000-82085 GCA_001586965.3 Sphaeroforma sirkka
TGAGTGCTCGGGACGGATTTCAACGTCACGGTTGTATAAGTATATGCGATACTTATGAGCCTAGCCAAATAATTGCCCTTTTCCTGTTATGTATAGCCATTAGTACAGTATTCATGTTTATTTACCGTGCGAACCACATGCTATTTGTTTCTCTTTGCTTTGCAGTTTTGCATAGTAGTCAGTGTGTTCATATGTATCGCTAGCTGCGTCCGGGTTCATAGTATACCCATGTGTATGTATGGCGGAAAAGAGTACCCAGATTTTGTCCCTGTTTTAGTGTTCACACTATGGTGTGGCGGGGGTCTTTCTCAGCCACTTGTAAGCTAGTATGCAGGGTTGTCTTATAAGTGCGTAGTCTTATCTTAGCTGTATCCAAAAATATCTGTCTGTTTGTAGCCTTTTATAAGTATACTGTGTTAACCATCTTCCCCTGGTAAACGACTACAGTACTTATTCAGGAAGTTGTTTCATATGCAGCTTATGTACAGTAATGTGTACGACAAAATTTACACCCGCCGCAAGCGTGCAGGTACACACCCAACGATTGTATAATTTAGATTGTGCGCGACGGTTGTGTGTACAAGGACTCGGTCGTGTTAAAAAGGGTATTGTATTTTTTCTAACATATCTTCTTGCGGGTGGATGCGGAACTGATATGTTCTGTAAGTCATATTAACACCTGGAACTGTGCATTCATTTACTTGTGTGCAGGTTTTATGTACATTAACGTATTTCTATACATATATAAACACGAATAAGTATTAATTGAAGTGGTTGTATGCGCGTTTGTTTGTACCCTGCACGGCTGTGGACGAGCGCACTACCATCATCGTCTTGAGGGTGCTGACGTGTATATAAAAACTACACACGCATATACATATATATATATATATATATATATACGTGTACACACATCTATATATATATATATATATATATATATATATATATATATATATATATATATATATATATATAGGTGTACGATGAAGTATGTAGTATATTGTACATACCACCGCATCACATTCATTACGAGTATATAACATCCCATCCTTGCCAACTACCGCCACCCCTACAGGACGAGTACAAGACCTTCGTTCAGTTCTCCAAGGTCGCCGACAAATACGAGAAGGACGTGCAGTTCATTGGCGTCTGTCTCGACCCAACCAAGAAGGATGTCGAGGGCTATCTATCCAAGAAGGGCACAGAGATGAAGGAGCTTGAGGTGGACAACCTGGAGTGTTCATACCCCGTGGCCTACGATGAAGGCAAGAAAGTGCGCGGCGAGTTCCAAAGCCTAGCTAATCTGCTAACCATTGGCTCAGGCATGGTATTCGTGGTAGACAAGTCCGGTACTATCGTGTGGAGGGAACAGTTCTCAAGGTATGGGCAGCATTTCGTCATTCATGACCATTCTCGCGTGTGAGGTTCGCATGTGTACACATTAGTCTGCGGGTTAATTTATATTGAAGCTTGGTTACGTTATACAATAGCTAATTGCTCCAACATATATATATATATATATATATATATATATATATGTATACATACGCTGTGAACACGGGTGTATTGTACCGCTTGGAAGATGTACAGACGCACCCTTGGTCTCTCTGCGTTGGGATGCGATCTATTAATATACGCATATACCCTCCAACCTCAGTATTTCTCATTCTGTGATGTGTTTTCTCTGTAGGATGTTCATGCCCAACACAAAGGGACAGCTGACCAGCCAGCTGGATCTGCTCATTGCCGGAAAGAAGGTAGAGTACAAGAACGGTGACAAGGTAGAGGAAGAGGAGAGTGAAGAAGAGGAGATGGGAGGTGATGGTAAGTGGGTGCGCACGTTAATGTATGGAGCTAATATATATATATATATATATATTTGTGGTTCACGTTAGTATATGGAGCTAGTTTTGTGTATATTTATGTGGTTGTGTCTGTGATTTGGTTAGTTTAATATGTCTATATATATATATGTGGTTGTGTCTGTGACTTGATTAGTTTATTATGTGTATATATATGTGGTTGTGTCGTTGATTTGGCTAGCTATGTGTATATATATGTGGTTGTGTCTGTGATTTCTTTTATGCTTGAACGAGGAATGAGATAGGACAAGGTGACGTGTATGAGCAAGACGGAGTACAGACGAGACGGGCAGTGGTGGCAATTGATATCGTCTGTGATTCTATCTTGATTTCGAATATGAAGGTGTGAAGATTCATTCTATATATCGCAATTTATGAATCTGCACGCTTGTATATATGAAAAAATTCTGTTTTAGTCAGCTCAATGCATGAGGTTCTATAATAAGAGTGAGAAACACTGATATATATATAATTGAGGCGATAATTAATATATAAAGCATTTAGGCACATGCATATACCAGAGCTCGAGATCAATGTAGAAGTGTACAATTGCTGACAATATTGTCATTAGTTCCAGTGTCTACAATTGCTGACAATATTGTCATTAGTTCCAGTGTCTTTGGAAACAAAGTCCAAAAGCAGTAGATGTTCGCCTTTGAATTGTGATTGTGGTCTCTTTTCTTACTGTCTCTGTTCTCTGTTTTTTGCTTTTCCACAGGCGATTTCGAGGATCCTTTCGACTTCTAAATTGGTTCACGATAACCTTCGAATAATTGTCGGGCGAATCCAAACGGCAAAGTCACCTTGGTTGCCAAAATGTCAACAAACAACGTTGGCAGACAACTGGCGCACAACAGGACGTACTGAAAAATGAATGGTAACTACGCCTCTAATCTTCTAACATCTTATGCATGTACAAAGTAATAAAGTCGCATGGGTCGCGTCTGGCTACACTAATACATTTATTTCTACTATACGGGCGAGTTACCTTAACTAACCTTAAATATCATAATGTGCTGCCGAGTACGTTGCTCCAAATTATATATGTATATATGTATATATATATATATAATATACAAATAAATGAATATGCGTAAACTTTTTATCTCGGATATTTTATGATCGCGCTTTCAGCTCATGCTGTCGATGAGTCATATGTTAAACAGTCCGTTCAACAACCTATTGGATGTATATTTTTGTCATGTTGGTAGACGAAGCAACGGTAGTGGCTAGGTGGAGCGAGCAGCGCCAATGGATTCCACACACAGCAACAACCGGTATATTAAAGTGGTCAATCAGAAGAAGGGCGATCTCATCGTTTCTCGGAAGTGAAGAAAGATTGGCACAATGGAGAACTACACAACCCACTCGGTCGTGCGCAGTCTATTTCCGATGGCATTTGTGCTGTCATTAGTAGTCGTCCAAATCAACTAGCTTGTAATCCGCCGACATCTCTGGGTTTGGAATGGCAGCTAGGGCTGTGTAGGAGTGAATAGTGAATAAAATTTACAGCATCCTGTAGTGCTTTGTCTCTTGATAATCTAGAGACTGTCGACTAAAATTAATTGTACTCAAAACGCTCGAGAAAAGTCCCTGGAAATGAAAAGAATAAGTCTTATGGTAACAGACTTCTGGAAAGTGCGTATCCCCACAGAAGCTATGCGCGACATACATAAATAGTGGCACCTTCTCTTATAGTTACTACCACTTCCTTATGTGTCTCGACGCCTGCTGTTCGGAGATGGAAGGAACTCAGACTTACCATCTTCAACATTCTCTTCAGAAGAATCATTTTCGCCCTTGTCATTTGACACATGCGCAGCATTGGTCACACTTGCAAGGCAGGCTGCAGCCAACAGAAGCCAGAGCTGTATCTTCATATTTGTATAGGATTGTTGAACGGATCCGCCAACGGGGCACTGAAACTGAGAGAGATTAACAAATATTTAGATTTTTTTAGATACGTTTCATGCACAAACTGCTTTTTTGTACATGCAGAAGCCGTCGGTTAGTTTTGTATCTAGCTGAACCGATACGCGATTCCAATCCAAGCGATAAGCGGTGACAAACGACAAAGTATACTACAAAGGCATTACTATACAATGGACCGATTCTGCAACCATTCACGTCTCGCATACCTGGTCGAGCGGTGTATATAGTGCAACTTGCTAAGACTGAAGCTAACATTACCGCGCAGAGCGTATTTATATGTCAGATTTGGCATCAATACACTCTGACTCACATGCATGTGATGCAGGCTGTACAAAAAAATACTCCAAGATCCTCCGCGCCAAGCAGGCACGTTCTCCCTTTTCATTAACTGATTGACAGCCAAAGTGATTTGTTAATTAATCCTAAATAGATCTATTTGACATTCGCCTCGTGAACAAACGAACACTGCTTGCAATATGCAGTCGAAACCAGAATTTTTTATAAAGATCAGTCATTGGATACGCAGCAGTTCCGGCTGCTCATTCCCTGCACACGAGATAATACTGGCTTGTCGACTGTTACGACGTGAATACATTTTCGAGATAATTTTCATAGTATCCCATGTTCAGTCGCTCCATTATATGATCTAGCAGAGATCAAAGTAGCTGACTCAGGTTTTGCGATTGTACATCGAGTATTCTGATTATTGAGAGAAGGATTGAAGGTCGTGGGAGTATGGTTCACGGTACCATGTTCAAGAAATATACAGATCTAGGAATCAAATGATCGTGTATATTGCATACTTCCGTCATTTTAACGCGGACTTGTATCAATGCAGGATTCGGCAGTGTATTCTCCATGTTCTGTGGTATGTCGGTTGTAGGGTCAGGTTGCTCCAACATTCAATAACCGAATCATGAGCGACCACTCTATTTGGACTAGTGGCCTGGTTTTCTGGATCTGCAGAGAAAGTCAGACATGTCCATATTTCCATATTGACGTGAATAGAAAAAGTTTTTAAAAGTCAATTGATTGAAGGTCAACAATCTGAGCGATAGCTCGAAGGCGATACTTGAGCATCAACAACCAAATACTGTTCGATGATATTCTTGACATCTGCATGTCTGGTGGTTTATTTAGAATGTACTATTTATATGTGACGCTTCGATAGACCTACTTCTGCTTTTCTCCAATGGCATATTTTATCGCCCTCTAGTTCTGTATGAATTTAATTCTAAAGCGGAGTTCTGCGCGCTCTGATCGTCAATACTATAATCGGATTCCAACTAAGCCGATATGCGTCCTCGTGGCAATGGGTGTTAAAATGCTTAGCGTACATACAGTTCGGGTTCTTTTTATTTCAAAACGGAATAAATTAGGATTTGCAATACTTGATTTAAAGGCACTTTGTGATTTGTGAAAACACGCCGTCGCCGATTTATGACCCGAGAACCTTTTGTTGTGCAGCTGCCTTCATGTATGCCTAGCTGCACCCGAGATAGTTGCGCAAAATGAAATGCAGCTATTGTGAAACACTGTTGTAGTATGCACGAGAGAAACTGAAACCCATTTTTAGGTATATAATACGCTAGGGTATACCGATTGTAGTATAGGCTCGGATGATGATCAATAAACTTTGTTCAAGACACTATACGTTTTTGGAAAGCGTGTATAAATTCCGGGGTGTGCTAAGCTGATAGTATTCGTTTACACAAATAAATAAGCTTCAACTAAAACGTCCTTCGCAATTGACACGTTAGGTGTAGCTCAATGAACGTTTGAACGGGTGGGGTATCACACAAGTATTGAAGTAAGTTTCAAATTCTAACACTCCATTGTGATGTATTCGGTGCGCGAGTTCCTTGTAGTCTTGTACGCTTACTACTAGTAGGAACTAGGATAGCTCGTTGTGGATGGTCAATGCCCTGGGGGGTGATTAGGAAATAACGCTTATTTACCAATATTGCACTCGGAAAATTATGGGTGACTGACAGGCGCTCGCCTTTTTGGCGGCATGATGTAAATCAATATAAATAATACAAAATATTCGATAGAAACAGCAAATCAATCCCATATCTATATACAAGTATACTCCAAGTGTAGTATTCTACGCGACGGAGTGTTATCCTCAACTACACACATATGTTGTGTGAATATGCTATATACACGCTAGCTTAGTCACATATACGTTCACACGAGAATCGAGTGCTTTCATTTCTACGAGCTTTCAGGGAGTGAGTGTTCTAGTCGAATAGGTGTTTGCTGCTTAAGTTTCCACAAGATGCTACTTAACACATGGTCATCACACATCATAGATCGAGAGAAAGTGGGTGCGACCGAGGTCAAAGTCACCGCTGGTGAAGAGTTAAGTCGAAAGGTACATTCGTGCTTGTTCCAAAACGTTTAGTGACTCCAGTCATGTATTAGCTGTGCTGTCATACCACAACTATACTTTGTCACATTATCTACATAGGTTTTACACACATGTTGTGTATGAGCCATTCATCGACTTACAAAAGATTTATACACAGGCTGTATACAAGCCATGTATTGACTGTGCTTAATTCATAGATGTGTCAATAACCGAGATTCTACATTATGTGTATCGTAAGAAAATGTGGTTGTTTATCAGATGGGTGCAGGTGTATTAGTCAAAATAATATATATATATATATATATATATATATATATATATATATATATATTTGTAAACAAAAAAACAGCCGTGAATGAGGTCCATTCAGAATGTATAGTTTACTAATCAATGCACACGCATTTATGCAATCATTCAACCTGTTGTTTACTGCTACACATCTCCCCCTGCCATATGCCGGCTTATAGTTGTCCATCCACAAATACACGTTCCAAGTTTTGCTCTACATATCCTGCGGAACTCATGTGTTCTAACATAACAGTAAGTGGACACATAGCGAATGTATACACACATCACCACTGCTGATAGTATACTCTCAGCACACAGCTGTGAGCAATTTTACGTACTCGTGTACACATGAATGAACACTTATACATACACGGATCAAAGAATGGTCGCACGAACACAACGTACACAGATCCACACGCAGGTAGACACGGTTGCAAAAGGGACTCTTTGGATTTACGGTGGAGTATAGCTGCAATAGTAATATGCTTCACGAATGTTCATCTCATTTCGCAACCTTTCTGGTTTTCTGGTATACCCTACATACACACACTTGTCGAAAGTCTCTCTCGTGTCTTTCATTTGATTGCAGCAGCCGTTCTACATGGAAAGTAAACAAACCAATGAATAGCCATTGCACAATACAGGAGAGACGGCTTATATCGTTAGCCACGTATCCGCCAGTCTAGTATGCAAACCTCGCACAGCACGAGCGATAACATCGATGCGAAACCATTGTATAGCCTCTCATACACCCTTGTACATAATCTAATGAACCGTTGTGTATGGCTCGATTAACCATCCTATAGGCCCTTATAAACCATTACATACCATTGCATGGGTCCTCATAAACCACTACATATCTGTATAGATCTCTATAAACCATTGTATAGGCTCTCATGAACCATTGTACGGATTCTGATAAACCGTTGTCTATGATCTGATAAACCATCATATAGGCCCTCATAAACCATTGCATAGCATTGTATAGGTTCTCATATATCATTGAATACCATTGCATAGCACTGTATAGGTCCTCATAAACCATTGAATACCATTGTATAGGTCTTGGTAAACCACTGTATAGACTCTCATCTGCCAATATGAGTGATGCTCGACCCCCCATCACCGGAGGTAGGCGCAAACGCCGAGGACGGCACAAGAGCGACGAGAAGGTATCCGATCACACCATGCCACAGACAAACGCAACCGCACCACACACAGGAGGGACCGCTCAGCACACTAGTAGTGGACAGCCGAGCCAGATGAGAAGCCCAGCCGATGCCAAAGAGTGTGAGTGCAGCTGTGTGTTTGGTGGATAGTCTCCGTGTTGGTTAATGTCGCGTGCGTTTGTGGCGAGTACAATGTTTGCCGTCATTGTATGTCGTTGCACGGAGTATGTGCAGATATGGGATGGACAGTGGTGCTTCCTGAGTATGTAGGCTGGACTGCATTGCCGCTACTTGACTCTATTTGTCTCAGGCATATACTGTTCGGCTTCGTATACACACTTGATATTGTATATACATATATATATATATATATATATATATATATACATATATGTATATATATATATATATATATATATATATATATATATATATATATATATATATATATATATATATATATATATATATATATATATATATATATATATATATATATATATATATATATATAATATATATATATTATATGCATATATATATATATATATATATATATATATATATATATATATATATATATATATATATATATATATATATATATGTTACTTCTTGTTCAGTAGCGGATGTTAATCCATGGTAACGATGATTGGTTACATTCTAGTTTGCCCGCGTGCTTGTCGCGTGCTTGTCTTTTAGTCTAATTGCCTGTGTGCTTCTCTATTTGCTGTATGTACATATATGCTGTTCATGTGTTCCCTTTATGGCCGATATTGATTGATTTGTGTACCAGCCTACACCGAGTACCCTGTTTCGTGCCCTATCCCTTGACTTTAGTAATTGGACCTTCATCAGCCGATTTTTAGGTTTTAGGGTTTTAGGGTTTACAACCCCTAATAAATGGCTACTTTCCATCTCTACAGTTGGAATGATCATGTACAGTTGCTATGTCCATGCAGTGATAGTTTGGATGTCCATGTAGTGACGTTTGCGAGTTCGTGGGGCAGCTATGAGTGGCATATCGAGCACCAATATGCAAATTGAGTATTCTATATCACACATGTTATCGATTGCTACACGGTCCTTGCCAAACTTATGACCGCTTGAACCCTAGCCCCCAAACCCCGCCAAACCAACAACCATTAATTTCACAGCAGTTGTCATGCGTGGCCCCATGACTATTGAGGATTCTGTGGCGCGGCTGTCTGATGCAGAGGTGCACCTGGGCGATCGGCTAAAGGCTTTTGATAAGGTCACAAGCCACATCAGCAACAGTGCTAACAGAACATCCAGCTACAATGTGAGTAGGAATAGGACATGTTTTCTTATATATGCATTGTGGTTGGTTGTAGGTACGTTCGGATATATCTGATTTGTTTGTGGGGGTACGTTCGGGTATATCTGAATGATTAGAGGCAATGTGCGTAGTGATACGACCCCTTTTCTGTCCCAGGCAGTGGGCCCGCATTGATCGGCTTAGGCGGTTGGTACTTACTCAAATAATGGTTGTGCTCGTGGAATTGCGTTGGGTTCATATGTATAGTGCTCACACTGCACAGGCTTGTGTCCGTTGTTACGTCTACTCACTCTTGTTTTCCGACTGTTGCAACGGTATCACCTTCCCTTCATCAACATCACTACACATCAACGCGGGAATATGCCTTGGCGACCGCTGACAGCTCAGCTACTCCATCATCGACCACATGTACCGTATCCTGTAAGTCATGTTCTGGCTCAGATATCTGAGTGTCACACGAGCAGAAGCAGTCATGTGCTAATGCGTGTATGTGATAGTCATATGTTGTGATGGCTTGCTCTCATGGTCATGATGGTATATGATTTGGCTCTATATATATATATATATATATATATATATATATATATATACATACTTACATACATACATACATACTACATACATACATATATATATATATATATATATATATATATATATATATATATATATATATATATATATATATATATATATATACATATATATATATATCTATATATATATATGGTCATGTTGGTATATGAATTATTTGTGTGTGCTATCACTTGTAATTAGTATTTAGTTTGCACTCATGGTCATGATGGTATAAGATTTGGCTCTGTGTACAGTTTCTTGTAGGTATATTCAAGTCGATGTGTATATTAACGGTGCCAAGTGTATATATACCTGGTATGTGTACATCGATCATCAGATTTCCATAGCGTGTACTAATATCTCTTCTAGAAGCACGAAAGCGTCACTGGAATGTCCTTTGTGGCGGAACCTCTTTGAAGAACACCCGTTGAACTATTTCTTGGGTCGTCCGCTTAGGTATATTACACCACCCTATTCCTATACACTATGACTCATTAGCATTTAACCATGACCAGTATACCTACGATAAGCATTCGACTATGGCAAGTATATATATATATATATATATAGCAAGTGTTCAACTATTACTCGTGAGAATACACGGCCGTTCTCTGAGCTACGCCTCTTCTCATGTGTGCAGATTGAATGAGCCCAGGCAGCACCGGCTGCAACACGCTTTGCAGAAGTGTGTCATAGCTCTATCGCTTCTGTACACAACAGACCCCCAGGACCAACAGGAGAACCCCGTGCACGTGTATGTACCCAGCGGTACATGTGTTGGCATATGGGTCTGCACCGATGTACATGTGTGTATTTGTGTACGTGTGTATGTGCGTATATGTGTATGTTAGTATGTGTGTGATGTATAGCGTGTAAGGTTATACAGAGAGACATATGTGTGCGTGTGTGGAGTTTAGTGTCTATATGTAAATAATCAGCCGGACATGTAGCGGCATCAGTGCGTTTGCACACATGCACGTATATAGTCACCATACCATCTAGTCTTGCCGGTTATATTACTTGATACTGCCTTGTAGTCTGGGACCATTGGGGCATGTGCGGGTAGGACGTATATAATATAGCACTATACATACTATATTGTATGTGTGCAGAATGTAATGACACACACACACATATATATATATTGTATGCATATAGCACATAATGAACAATATAGTACTATACATACTATAGTGTAATTTTACAGAATGTTATGACGTATACATGACATATACATTATACACACACATACATATGAATATGTATATACACACACACACACACACATTATATATATATATATATATATATATATATATATATATATATATATATATATATATATATATACAATATTAATAATATAATACTATACAGACTATATTGTAAGTGTATAGTATAAAATATCATATAAAATTATTATATATATATATATATATAGTATTTATACAGTATGCAGTGACATGTATCAAAAAACTAGCTGGTACTCGTTCACAGGTGGCTGTCGGAAGCTTCGGCAGTTGTCATGGCAACGCCCAATTGTACTATTCTCTGGGTTCGATTCGCCAAAGAGGTAAGCGCCCAGTCCTCCCTGCAGACGCACCACACTATAGTTCTGATACTACCAGTTGCATGACGGTTTTATGTGCACCTTTTTGTATTTATTAGAGCTCTGCGGCCACCGATTAATATCAGACGTGGAGAAATCTATATCTGCGTAAAGGGCATGCTTGGTTTGTGATCCATAGTACGGGTAGTTACATGCTATCCGATATCCTCAACATATATGTGATTGCTCTATCACGTCTCCGCGGTATCGTGTATTGCAACAGCCACAGTGTTCTTTGCTTAGGCGCAACGGTGCATATAGTTCACTTCGGTAAAGTGAGACGATTACCGTAGCCCCCATCCGAGGCTTTGTATTGAGTAGCTCGGTCTTGTTACGGTTTACTGAAACCCTAACTAGTGTCATTCACACATGTCCAAATATGTGACGCAGCTGCAGCTGCTCGTTCGTCGGGGTCGTTGAGGGGTTGACATATATTGAAAACGGTTGCCGAAATGCCAATAGCAGTCTTTCAACAGAAAAATTTCATTAAGAGTATTAGTGGACCGTTTGCACCCGTAGTATCTGCCACTCCCAGCGTATACCTACATATGTTGAAACGCACTTCATCCGCAATAGCGCACACAGCTATCGTTCATTGTATCGAAGAATCCTCTAGCGACACATTCACTTTTATTTCCACTCCTGTTTTGCTACTTACTTTCGCTACGGCCGTTGTCATACGATTAGTAACAGCCGGGTGAACTAACTATATCTTCATACTCGCCGGATGAACTAAGTATTTATCTCATACTAACCTTGGGTGTTTATACGATCCGTAACAGCCAGATGAACTAGCTATGTTTTCGTACTCGCTTACCTTGGGTGTAAATCATAAACCCTAAACACCCCCACTCATCCCACACACAGCTGCTCCGAGCGGAAAGCCAGCACTTCAATGCGTGCTCTGACCTCATCAACACCATCTGTGTGCACATAGTGCAGCCACTGCTGGACAGCTCTCCTTCCGTTACCATAGCAACGTGTCTGGTGGAGATTCTGGTGCTGATCACAAACTCCTCAGCGTCCATCAATCTGGCTCTGTATCTGCCAGGTAGCCATCAGTGCATATGTGACTGTGTGTAAGGCCCTTCTAATGGGCATTTCTTATATATGCTTGTATATTTGAATGCACTCACAGAGTGAGCAGACTATATATAAGATATATACATGTATGTGTAGTCAAGTACAGATATACACCTGTACGTGTAACCAGGGTACCTCTATGTCTGCCTAGTACACCAACTGCACATGTCATGCTATGTCTGTTGCTTCAAATACGTTCACTGCATTTTTTATCGTGAAATGTACCAATGTAGACAATTGTATTGGTATATTCACTTCATTTTTTACAGTAAAATGTACCAATGCAGACAATAGGTATAGGTCTATCGATGAAGTACGCTCTCGTCCACTACACATGCCATGATATGTATGTTTCTTCAAATACGTTCACTTCGTTTTTTACCGTTAAATGTACCAGTGCAGACAATGGGTGTACGTTTAACGATTTAGCACGCTCCCGTCCGCTTCCGCTCCTGCCGTGATACCTTTTAAGCCTACTGACGTAGTTGCCATCTTTTAAGCCTACTGACCTTGTTGATATCTTTTAAACCTACTGACGTAGTTGCCATCTGTCTCATACTAAGGGTTGGCCTCCTTATCTTCTGCTCCCTCCACTCCAACACCGCATTCCTCACGTGCTCATTTGCTTCATTTGCTCCACCTGCTCTTTTGTAACAGACATCGCTGATGTAGTGCTGGGGTGGTATCTGGACGAGACCACACCTGCGCCCATCCGCGAAGGCGCAATGGTGTGTTACTCAGTGCGTCTAGGGGTTTTTAGGGTTCCTGCGTGTGTTAGTACGTGTTGAGGCCTGTTGTATGGTGTTCTCATGCAGTACTGAGTTGCTTAGGATAGTTGTGCTTATTCGCCACTTGCTGCTTCTCGTCGCCGAAACCCTTCATGTGATGTATTGAATGACCTACAGTGTGCGCTTGAGTGTGTGCGTGCGTTTGTGCGTGTTCGTGTGTATGTATGTGTGTGCGCGTTTGTGTGTGCTCGAGTGTGCGTGTATGCGTGCCTTTGTGCGTGTTCGTCTGTGTGTGTGTGTGTGCGTTTGTGTGTTTTTCGCTGACATCTGCGTGCTGTTGCGCCTCCCATTAACTTCTGTTTAACAATTGTGGCCACAAAGTCCATGGAGCTGTGGCGTCTGATGAATAATGTAACGCGTCGGTCTCTGGTGATATTACTTTAATTTTTGTATTACTTTGACGTGTTTGTCTGGTGATATCACCTTACTTCTATATTACTTCTGTATGTCGATGAGGTGTATGTCTGGTGATATCACCTTACTTCTATATGACTTCTGTATGCTGATGAGGTGTATTTGCAGTATTTGGTTCTTCTCGTAATATTGCGATTCAATTATCATACTTCATATCATTTATACACCTTATCACTACATCGGTCTTGGCGCGTGTTGCTATCTCGTAAACGTATATCGCAATTGCATTTACTCTTCACATTTGTTTTTGCCCGCAGTTGTTCTACACGTCCTCGGCACTGCAGTGGCGGGTACGGTTAGACGTGACCGTCGCACATATCAACCAGATCCTGACAGATATGATGGTGGTAGCCAATAGCATTGCATCTAAGAGCAACAAAGCGTCAATCCGATTGGACGTGTGCAAATATGCGGAGCAGTGCATGCACGCGCAGGATATGGTGACTCATCTAGCGCCATTCGCAACTGTGCTGAGTATCCTCATTCAGGTAAAGACTTAGCGTCGCCTAGCGCCGCCCGCGGTGTGTGTGTGTGTGTGTGCGTGTACGTGTCAGGTGAAACCGCATTCTTGGTACGTCTGCGAGCAGCTGAACTTTCCTAAAAAGGACTTAAACCCAAAAACTCTAAACCCTATAGGAGTCGAGTGTGTTTGCGGTACGGTCGCGCGCATTGCTTCGTTCGCGCGCGTGTCGCATACAGTAGACATCCGTGATATCATCTTCCCGTTGTGTGGTTTCTCAGAATATACCAATGACAGACATGACATTCCAATCCCCATGGCGACATATGTACGCCCATACTATTGTGAAGGGTCAGTAGACATACCAACCACTAGTACTATACACACAAACATATACACGTGCTCACTTACACCTCTGTGCATACAAACACATACACATACACGTGTTAACTCACACCTCTGTACACACATACACGTACACGTGCTGACTTACACCCGTCACTCGTCTGGTCTGCACAGGCTATCGCAGACAATCTGGGAGACGCCAACTTCACCCACCCCGCTCTACCCGACGACACACAGCAGCGCATCTACGATTCCCGCCAAAACCTGACGCAGTCCTTCATAGAGACGGCCATACTCGCACGCGGTGCCACGTGCTTTGCCACAGCTGTCAGTGTGCTGGTGGTTGACACCGTTCATGACACCACAGACACTGACGGCAGGGGTGACGTCCCGATATCCATCCCGGTATTGTCCGCGGAAGAGGCGGGCAATCGGCTGAAGATCTTGCCGGTGGTGCTGAAAATACATGATCTGGTACGCTTGCTGTTGGCCTGACATTGCGTGTGGAGTGGTGTGAGCGTTGTTTGAGTCATGAACCAAGTCCATACTCCCAGTCTGCAGCCTATGTATACAGGACATGTGTGTGTTGTGGTCATTTGAGTGTACATGGTGTGTGTGTGTTGTGTTCATTTGAGTGTACATGGTATGTGTGTGTTGTGGTCATTTGAGTGTACATGGTGTGTGTGTGTTGTGTTCATTTGAGTGTACATGGTGTGTGTGTGTTGTGGTCATTTTAGTGTACCTGTGTGTGTGTTGAGGTCATTTGAGTGTACATGGTGTGCGTGTGTAGTGGTCATTTGAGTGTACATGGTGTGTGTGTGTTGTGGTCATTTGAGTGAACATGGTGTGCGTGTGTTGTGTTCATTTATGTATATATGATGCGTGTTGCAGGTGGTCTTCTATGTGCACAGGATGTGAGTGCGTGATGGTTTTGTATGTGTCTGTTGTGCGTGCGTGGTTGTCTCAAAAGTCTACACCAAGCATCTGCTAAAACCCTAAAACCCTAAAAGCATCTGACAGCCTCTTCTCAATCCACACCGTTCACCTGGCGCTATGACATCTGACACCTTCAATTAGTGTGACGTGCAGAGGCTGAAGCTCAGTTCAAGTGTAGCCAATACTTGGTCCAACATTTGCACACGAATAAACGTACACCCTAAAATCTGAAACCCTACAATAAACGTGCACTACTGCACCACTAGGCATGTGGGGGCGCATGCAACCAACCAACACCTAAACACGAAAACCCTAGAAGCAAAACCCTGAAATTTACCAATCATAGACCGTCCCACCAGCGGAGTTTATCCATACAGCCACCACTTAACGTTCATTCACATCCCCCACCCCCCAACACATCTAGAATACTTAAGCACTTACACATTTAAGCACTTAAGTGCTGCTACACACTTACACACTTACATGCCTGAGCTTACACACTTGTACACATACACACTTACACACTTACATACTTGTACACTTACACACTTACACACTTACACGCCTTACGCTTACAAACTGCGACACATTCATGCAGATAAGTACAATGTGTGATCTGGTAGATCCCGTGGCAGGTGTGTCCAAGCGCATCTCGTCCTCACTCCTGGATAGCCTGATGGCCACCGCCGACGTGTTGGGTGATTGCTGTTGCTATGCCAACCGTGATCGGGTAACCATAGCAACCGGCACGACCATGTGCTACTGCTCCGGGGGTTTTGTGGTGTCCGGTGTACTTAGTACTTGTGGAAAAGTTATGCGCAATCTACTGGGTAATAGCCGCACAGCTGAAACATCAAGTATGTGCGGAGGTGTGGAAGGCATATATATATATATATATATATATATATTTATATATATATATATATATCCACCCACACACATAAATACACACATACACACACATATACACACACACATACACACACATATATATAATTACATACACATACACATACATATATATATATATATATATATATATATATATATATATATATATATATATATATATATATATATATATATATATATATATATATATATATATATATATATATATATATATATATATATATACCAGTGGCTCATCTCACGTTTGAGGATACATCTTACTATCTATCCACCGGCATATGACGTGAGTACATCTGCATCGCTTGTGATCTGTGGTGTTCTGCATGCGAGTTGGCTCTGTTGCCTATTCCAGCTGTTGCATATCATTGTGAATGTCGTGTGAGCTCGAGAGACATGTGTATTCTGGCGTGTGGGCATGCCTGTTAGTACTAACGTGTGCTTTTATATCGGCACGTGGCTGACCTATACGCGCATGGGCGTTCTAATGAAACAGTGCATGCAGTGTATGGGGGTGTATGTCCTATAAATGTCCCAATTCGGTCGATCGGTCCATAAGTTTAGGGCCAAGGTGTGCATGGTGTGGCTGCCTCTGGAAGCCATTTTGTTTGTGCTGTGTGCTTGAGCTGTGTGTCTGAGCTGTGTGTTTGTGCTGTGTGCTTGAGCTGTGTGCTGGTATCTGAGTACAGGGCGATGCCTCGTTGCCATGTCTTGGGTTGTAGCTGGTTGTATATAGGACTGAGCGGTTGTATCAACAGAGTGCGCTGTTTATAGTTGCTTACATATTGGTGATATTGATTAACATAGTCCTGGTGTTAGATAGTAGCTGTTTATAGTTGCTTACATATTGGTAGCATTGATTAACAGAGTGCTGGTGTTAGATAGCAGCTGTTTATAGTTGCTTACATATTGGTAGTGTTGATTAACTTAGTCCTGGTAATAGATTTTAACTGCTTAAAGTTACTTTCATATTCGTAGTCTCTAAGGTCTTGGAATGACCATGTCCCGATTTAAACCTTCCCCTCAGATCTGTCGGCCTATGAACAGTTGTGGGGAACAGACTCGTTGTTATGGAAACTGCGTTCGACGTCCACGCCATTGGTTGTCATGCAATCGCTCACGTCTCTGTGGAAAGATGTCATTGTCCACGCTGAAAAGTCTCTACAATCGGCTGAGAGGGTGTGGTCGTTGCTAGGCAACGACCTGCACACGTGCACTCGTAGTATTGTGCGAATGGGCAGTGTGTGTGACTATACAATAGACACACAGCAACACCGCAGTACAACCGGTGCCATGAGTGCTTCTCATGCCACGAGATGTGCTTCCACACCAGTAGCCGAAAGAGGCGGCGTTTCCCAATCAGTGACAAGTGAAACACGCACACTCACATACGCCCACGCACAGGCACGAGTGGCGCGGCTGAGTGTGTGTATCGCCTTCGACTGCTACGTGGTAGGCGAAGTGCTCATGGCGTGTGGGCAGCGATGGCTGTTACACGACAGTGTGGTGCAGACCCTCGTGGGGTGTTTGAGTGTGGTGCCTGACAAACAACCCCACACACACACGCGCGCACATACACATTCACAGAGGACGAGTTGCGATAGGGACGGGCTTAGCTACAGCGTGGTCGAGGTAGGTAGCGCGCAGTGCGTTGCCATGGCAACGCGCGTGCACCTGCTCGGAGTCAGCTCCGAGGCGTATCTGACATTGATGCGCACGCTGCACTCCATTGGCCACAGCGCCAACTTCTACCTACCTACATCACCACATTCCCACACACAGGACTACACCAACATCCCCTACGCACACACACACGCACACACACACACACACGCACACGCACACACACACACACACGCACACGCACACACACACGCTCACGCGTACGCCAACACAGCCCACACGCCATCAAGTGCCCGCGGCGTGGCGCTGAGCTCATCACTGTCGAGTGCGTCTGGGATGGGCGCTGTTTTAAGCGTCGCACGGGACGCTCTAAACGACGCCACGGCCACGCGAGAGATACTGCTGAGCACGTTGGATGTGCTGCGCCATGTGCTCGGTCTTGTGGAGAGTGCGCAGGTGTGTGGGTCGGGCCTCTGCGCAGAGGTTTTGGGTTTAGAGTTTTAGGGTTTAGCGTGATGCGTGTGTAATAGAACAGACTAGTGGTGTGGGGTATAGCTGCAGGAGAGTGTTGTTGAGTGTGGGTTGTGTGCTGATAATAGGGGCTACAGTATAGATGTCCAGTATACGGCAGTCGATATATATATTCTGCGCTAGAGTATACCTATGTTTTAAAGTATCATACAGACACATGGCTGATGATGCCGAATCTGTATATGGGGTGTACACGTATGTGTGTATGTGTTGATGTATATACAGTTACGAGCTCTAAAGGTATGTGTTGGTGGCTATGCAGTTATGGTCTCTAAAATTATGTATTGCTTTGTTTCAGACATCTAGTACATATGTTGGTCTGAGTGCGAACGCCCTGTGGGATCACTGCTTTTGGCACTTGTATCTGATTTTATACAGTCACTGCATTTGTCACTTCTATCCCATTTTATTCATACGGTAGTGCTGTGATTGGTGTATGGTTATTCCGAAAGAATGAAATATTATGACGTGCACTCGTTTGAGTCAAAGATACGTTGCACATCTCTTGATATATCAGAATGCTCACAGACTAGGGCTCTCATAGGCGTACAAACGTTGATTTCTTTGTCATGGATGTCTAAGCTACAGAATGGGCACTTTATTGGTATGATATTAACGCATTATTCCGGGATTATGCCCAATTTTCGCACTACAGGCACTCTCTGAGAAGGATGCCCTCTACAGCCGCCGAGCGCTCGTCACTCAGCCGTTATGGCAGGTATATGACATGCATCAAAAAACCTTAAAAGACACCGCGAGACACCACAACAAACCACAAAACCCTACAGCACATCACGCCATAGTTGCGGGTTATCATCGCACGAGCTTCGTTGATTCTCGCCACATATCATATTTCACAATGTACCTCTGATGTTTGTAGTTCACTTTTATATCTTTCGCTTCGTTGTATCTGCGACCAAATTCAGTAACTTTCGTTTATGTGCCCACTCCTCTGAGCAAACACTCGCACGAACAGTCACCTGCACATATCCATCTAAGCATGTGTGTGTGTATCTGTTACATGCGATGCTCAGCTATGCCCCATCTGAGCATGTGTGTGTGTATCAGTTACATGCGATGCTCAGCTGCCCACACCACGCGTGCTCTGTCTCCGCGCCTGTAGGATGTCGTCTCTGCCGTGGCCGATCACATACTCTCTACCGACATCGCACTCGCAACATTGGCCGTTTCGTGCATCACGTTCATACTCAGGTAGTCCTTATGGTGCTTCTGTGTATCTGTGGAGGGTTTATATCTAATATAAACTTAGTTAGACTCGTGTGCATCCATGGTGTGCATTCAGTGGATGGTCGTGAAAGTCTGTTCAGTGTATATATCTCATACAGACCACGTTAGTGCTTATGCACACACTAACTGTGTTTGCTTGTGATACAAGTATCATTTGTACCTCGAGAATCTCTCACTACCATCGTATTTGTTTTGTGCACACCTATTTGATGTGTTCATTTGAGGTCTTGATATTCATGTGAGCTTGTATATACTGTCCACTGAGACGCACAAACACGCAGATGCACAATAGCGTATTCCTATTTGCCCCGAAATGCACACACACACATGCGATTGTTCTTGAATTCACTTGATTAGCCCAAAATAATGATGTGTATGTATATAAAGATGTGAATATCAATATGAATTGTGCATGTACATATAGACACGTATATCAATAGAAAGTACAGTTTATCTATTGTTGTGCATGTACATTAAGACATTTATATTAATATGAAGTACGATTCATCTATTGGTGTGCATGTAATTTATCCATTGGTGTGCATGTACATAAAGACATGTATATCAATACACTTGCTCTTCTATACTGCGGTACAGGCTGCATCTGACGAGTCCAAACGGCGAGAATTCCTTGGCCAATCATATTGCCTGTAGGCTTCGACAGGCGGCAACCCACACCAATTCCGAAATTCGGGAAAGCGCCCTACTGGCATGTTTGACGTCTCAACAAACGGTTGCCAACGGTATCACAGATATTGATACCCGTACGGGTATGGTTGGATGTAGCGTACACGTGTGTAATTTCCGTATAGTTGTATACACCTATTTGTACATATTCATACATGTATGTATGTACCTGTGTATGTGTGTATGTATACAGATGTGTATGTATGTATATGTATGTATGTGTATGTATACATGTGTGTATGTATGTATATGTATACATGTGTGTATGTATATATTTGGGTGTGCGTATGTATACATGTGTGTATGTATGTATGTGCGTATGTATATATTTATATATGTATGTATGTATGTATTTTCGTATGTGTGTATGTATACCTGTGTGTATGTATGTATGTATATGTGTGTGCATATACATGTCACTCTCCACACAGCTGCTGTGGGTTTGCATTTGCGCGTGCACGTACGCTTCTCTCTCACAGTTTTTGATTTGAAGTGGTATTTGAAATGTACTTTTCATATCGCCAACAAACACGCACCTATACACACGTCTGCAATTTGTTGTCCTTTCGTACACAAATATAGGCACTTCTGTGCACAGCTGAAAATTGATTTACGTAATGCTGGCTTGATCGTATCTGATGCGTGGTATACGGTTGCTATGGGAACGGCTCATGGGGTTTTCACTATCTGCAGCGATACATACAGTAGTATCATCGCACTGTGAATTTGGGGAGACAGGTCTAAAATGGCTATAGGCGTGCTACTACGGAGTCCTTTCGCATGAAACCTCACAATAAACTAAACCGCAAGTACTATTCTACCCAACGCGTTTACCGCAAACCCTAAACCCTAAATCCTAAACCCTATCTGTGCAATCATTCCGTAGGTACATCTGGGGTGGCACTGAGTTGCGTACTACGAACAGTGCTGCAACAGTCAGCCGCACTGTCCGACGACCCACGACTGCTGCCGATGGCTACCCACGTCCCGGAAATGCTCCGCATCGTCTCGCAATTGCAACCGGCACTGGGTGTGGACAATCAAGGAGGAGTGAAGGGGACTGGAGGATCGGATGCGCCCGTTGTGCAGTTTAATGAACGAACGGGCGATAGTGTAACGGCGGAGAGCGATGTTGAACCCCACACAGACACACACACGAATGCAGACACGGCCACCCACACGGACACACTCACGCACACAGGCACGGGAGCCGAAACCCAGGCGGATGTGTATATTGACACACAGGCATCTGGCGAGGGTTATGGGCAAGCACACACGGACGAGCATGACACGTTGACAGATGCCAATGCTGACACTGACACGACTGGCAGCACCGATGCACTGGCAACGGAACAGGAGGGTGAGGGAGCACCACATGACACGTCGACACGAAGAGGTGGCACTGGCACTTTGACAGGTGATAATGTCACTTTAAAAGGTGAACATGACATTTTGACGGATGAGCGCGGGAGTACGAGTGCAGAGACAGAACCGCAGCGTCTCAACGGAACGGATCAGAATACCGGCACAGACAACCCCACAGACGAGCGAATGGACGATGGGCCCACCGACACATCAGACACACAGGGCAGTGGACTCACTGACGAGCACTTGTCTACAGATTTACCTACCGATTTACCTACCGATTTACCTACAGACGTACGTACTGATTTGTCTTCCACGAGGCTGTCAAACAGAAACACGAACACAGACACGGATGGACAGTCAGCTACAGACGCATCGTTGGATTGTCTTACAGACGTATCACTGCAGGCCGAGAGGGAACGTCACACACGTTCTCAAGAACCCAAGGTGTGAAGGGGCGTGGAGGAGTGTGTATATGTTATGCTTCTCATGGACTATATTTATTAGGAAGCAGCCAAAGTGAGTCATCTATTTGATGTCGTACAGTTTTACTTCCTAGATATATATGCTGGATATGTACTCA
>LUCW03000509.1:0-17097 GCA_001586965.3 Sphaeroforma sirkka
AATATCCTCGATCACACAAGAAGTACCTCTAGCCGTTCTTTATCGAATAATTTTCACTAGAAGTACTAAATGTTCATGACCAGATGCCTAATTTGTAGATAGACATAATAGAGTAATTCACGTTGATACATTGGCTGATATAAATAAAGTTATATCTGAAGAAATGTTATAATAAGAAAAAGATATGTTGGATTTTGGAGATTGGCAGTAAGACCAAAACCTGTAAGTAGTAGTTCAGAGATTATAAAATTTAGTTTATAATATCCTACATCTACTATCGTCTCACATAGTTCCAAGTAAATGAGTCATACCAAATACCTAGGCTATTGGAGCCATCAAAGTGAATATAGAACACTTTGGAAATATTGGAAAATGAATTTGTATTAAACTTATTTCAAATACACATTAAAACCAATAAGTTGTCTCATTTGATCTTAATATTTTAGACTGACCGGAGGCCGTATTTCTACATATATATATATATAATAATAATAATAATAATAATAATAATAATAATAATAATAATAATAATAATAATAATAATAATAATAATAATTGTATAAGAAAATATGAATGTGAATATAATACTATAATAAAATAATGATATAGTTGTAATATAATAATATAAAAATGTAATATTGTAATAATATTTATACACACACACACACAAGCACTCACACACACGCACACACATACACACACACGCGAGCACACACACACGCACACAAACCCATACAGACACACATACATATACACAAACGCACATATACACTCGCTCACACACACACACACACACATATATATATATATATATATACAGACACACACACAAAAGTACATCCACACACACACACAACCACTTACCGTCATATTCACTGGTTTAATCCACACTTCGATTTGATACAATATGCTGTCGTTGTGCTCTCACTAAATTTGACAGGCATTGTTCTCAGATCGTGTGTCTCAACCCTGTAGCATATAAAGTGAGAATTATCGATAGATAAAGCACAGAACATGATATCAAAGTGCTGAAGCTGTGTGCAATTTTTGGACTTATACATACATAGGGATTATATTATTTATTTCAAAATGACAAGTATGTATGTTACAATGTATGAACCTATGGTATAGCTCTCATAGTCGCTGTAGTGGTTCAGGAAAGATTGATGGGAAGAATTGGTCAGTAAATTCCCGTTTGAAGATTGGGCCAAGTAAAATATTTTTATTTTTGTTATATACATCCACACAAGATTTTGCAGATGTTTGAGTCGGTTGTCAGTTGGCACACTTGCCGGCATTTTGAACCTGATTAATTACAGCACTGGAAAGTCACTAAATGTACATAAAAAAGTCTCTAAATGCACTTTTTAAATTTTATGTTTGAAAAGTTTGAGAAAGGAATTGAAAATCACATTAAGCAATTTTAATTGGGCAATTAGAAAACGTACCCGTAAATCTGTATGTTTAGTGACTTTCCCATGTAGGCCATGTACATTTAGAGTATTTCCTCAAAAAGAAGCCACAAGATCATTATCTGGATGTGCTGATGAAATCAAACAGTACCTTCCTACCTCCATATAGCACTGGGAATCATAGCGTGAACAAGTATCAAAATATAGTAATTAATTATTTACGATCAAAGGAGGTTGGACTAGTGCGGCAGAAATACCCAGGAGATCCAACGATTAAGAGCATAGCTTATGTTCTCTACTGTATTGTGATAGAACATTGAATCCATGTATAGTATAGATTATTATTCTCTCTAGTGAGAGCTTATATATGTTGTCTTTTATATGTGCATATGGAGTTCACACGTAAGTACAATATGATCTTATTATAAGATCTACGAATATAAATGTCAGTTCTGGTATGACACTGCTGACAGAGCATTATTATGACACGTCTGACATCTGTCATTTTGGTATGACAATTTCCTATGTACCAAATTGTTATTATGTCCATCTCCCCTAGATTGTGTCCGTAGACTGCAGGTGTGATTTGGTACAGTAGACAGGATTTTGTGGGTATGACGGGAATGAGCGGGACGTGGGGTATTTTTTGGTATGTATGTCAGCGATATTGTCAGAAGAAGGGACGTACGTGAGAAGATTGTGGACAACGTGGATTTGTTTGCTGGCCTTGGAGAAAGCGTGATATTCAGCCTCAGCGGTACTGGTAGGGACTGTCTTTTTGTCTTTTGGATTTCCAGGAGACGGGGACGCCGTTAATGCGAAGGAGAAAACTAGTAGTCGAACGACGAGTATCGGGACATGCATTGTAATTGGCATCGACGTATACGTCAAGAATTGGAGGGCATGAATGAGAACGATATATATGGCCAAGATCACTGGTACTTATAAGGTAACGAAGGATGCGTTGTGCCGCGGTCTAAAATGTGTGCAAAGGATTGGCCATGTAGCGCGCAAGGTTGTTGAGTGAGAAACTAATGTAAGGGCGTGTAAGCACGGACAAGTATTGAAAGGTACCAATGAGCTCACGATAGACACAGTCGAAGCGGGAACCGTTGATAGTACCAATGATGTCTTGAGTAGCAGGGGTAAGGGCGACATAGGCGTCGAGAAGGGCAGAAGTTGTAAGAGCTTCGGATATATAGTTGTCTTGAACTAAACTGATAGTGGTGTTAGTCGTAAGGACACGGACACCAAGTAACCAGTGAGGTCTATTTATTTCTTTGCAGCTGAATTCGTGGGTAATGAGGCACTTGAAGTAGTCAACTTCTGATTGACATTTGCCGCATATGATGATATCGTCTATGTAGAGGATTATGACACAGAAAAAGTTAGGCTTATCGATGAAGAACATGCATGGATTAGTGCGACTCTGGGAAAAACTCATATTGAAAAGTACAGATTTGATGATGGCGTTCCACAGTTGGCCTGATTGTTTTAGACCGTAGATGTATTTCTTAAGAGCAAGGACGAAATCATCGGGAAGACTGACTGATGCGGAACAGGGGGGTGGTTGCATGTAGATGGGCTCATCAAGATCTGCTTATAAATAAACAGTGTCGACATCCATTTGTTCAACGACCCAGCCTTGAGAAGCCGCGATGGCAAGAACAGTACGGAGTGTGTCATGAGAGCACGTGGGGCATATGTCTTGTCGTAATTGATGCCCTGGGTTTGGGAAAAACCACGGGCGCACAAGTGAGCTTTGTACTTGTCAACAAATAATACCATCAATCATTAATACTTTAAATACTCACTTGCTAGAAACTACAAAAGCATCGTCAGGGACAGCATCGGACTGAAGGAAGTCATATGTGCCGGATTGGGCAAGAATAGCTAATTCACGCTTAATAGCTGTACGCCACAGATCGGCATCGGGACCACGGAGTGCTTGCCGGATGGTAGTAGGTGTAAGTGGGTGGGATTGGATTGCAGCGCATGTGGTTTGGATTTCGCGAGCGGTGTCATCATAGAGTTGTTGGACTGTGGAAGAAAGGGCAGGGTTGTGGGGTGGAATGGAAGTAGGTTGCTGCATGGGAGATGATGGTAGGCAAAGATGAATAGGGCGAGCTAATGATTGGCCAAGACGTGATATGGAACGACGGAGTTGTTTGTCAGCTTTGGCATGTTGTCGACGACATTTGAAGTGTGTGAGGATATTGGCACATTGAGGTTCGAGAAGCATCTTTTTGGGGAGGTGATGAGAGGCAAAGAAGGGTCGAGAGACTCATTACGAGCAATATCCAGAGGGGAAAGTGATTGGCCAGTGCGTTCAAGGTCGGTTGCCCAGTGTACATCAGAGCGGCGGGAGGGTGAAGAAGCATTGCCAGAAACAAGAGAGATGGTATTTGGGCGTGAGTATTATAAGAGTGCATCTGGCGGGCGCGTTAGCGGGTCATTCTCATGTTGTTGGGTAAGATAGGCGCATTAAGTGGACCACTGTTGGTACAGAGTGGCAACAGGAGACTACGGAAGGTGCGGGAAGATGGGTGGCGGGCAATATGTGTTTGCAGATCGGTATTGACAGTATCTTCCAGGGTTGTGGGAGGCGATGTGGTGGAAACGCCGGTGGAGTCATGTGGCCTGGGAGAGTGGTGGATGGCGGTCATGTCAGAAGGAGAAGTTTGTGTGAAATCACTGCAGACGTCGACGTCATATTCGGCGGAATCACTGACTCCAGTGTCATCCTCCCCTGAATCTGTCACTGTGTACGTGATCGCCATCCTCCCCTGAATCACTGTGTAGGTGATCATCCTCCTCCATTGAATCACTGTGCATGTGATGGGAATCCTCCCCTGAAGCACTGGGGACACCAGCGGTATCTTTCCCTGAATCAACTGGGGGCTCAAAGTTGGTGGTGGTGTCGGAGGTGGTGGGAGTGTGTCAGTGGAAGACTTAGGTTCATGGGAGAACAGGAGTGGTGGGGGTAGTGGCAGTGGGGGAAATAGAAGGTGTGGGGGTGGTGGAGGCGGAGCAAGCGGTAGTGAGTTGTCGAAGTGTAGGAACATCCTCATGTGGGCTGCGGAATTGAGGAAGAGGAATAGTACCAACAGTAGTCCACGTGGGAAAGACTCGAACATTGAGCTTTTGTTATATGAGCCTTGTAAAGCGAGTTCAGAAGTGATTCACTGATGGAATGAATGAGAATGCGGCGGCATTTAGCGTTAGCGAGCATATCAGGACCAAACCAACACGCGTGACGTTGCATTGCGGGTATAAACGGTGTAAAACACCAAAGTGTTCAGCTTTCATGCGGAGTCCAATAATTCAATTCGTTGTGTTTTGACTTGGTTGAGAGTGGTGCGGGAAACGACATGGTGTGCGAGTACTTGAAGAGTACTGACTAAGATGTTGTGTGAGTGAAGATTGAATTTGGGAAGCATGGCATGAATGCTTGCGAGGTGAGAATTGGCTTCGTTAAGAGAGTCGTAGAGAGGACAGCCAGGCCAGTTAGTGTCGCGAAATTCACGGGCATCGTTGAGTGTAATAAACTCAAGAGGAGGAGTGAAGAGTTCAACTGAAAATGGCATCATGATGTGTGCTATATGTGAACCCGTGAGGGTGGTACCAGCAGATGAGTGTTGCTATGTGGTAGCTGAATGCGGGGCTGTATGAAATACAGCAAAATAAAGATACTCTGAAGGTATGGTGGACGTGATGTTTACCAAAGGCTCATAACCTGTTAAAACATTTGAATCCATGTAAAGTATAGTTTATTATTCTCTCTAGTGAGAGCTTATATATGTATTTTTTTTACATGTGCATATGGAGTTCACACGTAAGTCTTATTATAAGTCCTAAGAATATAAGTGCCAGTTCTGGTATGGCACTGTTGACAGAGCATTATTAAGACACGTCTGACATCTGTCATTTTCGTATGACAGTTTCCTATGTACCGAATTGTTATTGTGTCCGAAATAGTGATGACAGTGTTGGTTTTGGCTTACCATATTGATGGTCACCAGAATAAGTTTAGTAAGAAGATTGGTGTCAATCCAACACCGAAACCTTACTTACATGCAAAACAGTGATACTCGCATGCAACAGGTGAACATCGAATATCGCTTATGAATCGCTGATGTACAGAAGGCAGCAAAGGTGCTAGGGACTACATTGGTTTTGGGCACGGTTAGGGGAATGGCTTTGGGTGGAGGTTAGATAAGATTTTCTTGCGCTACTACATTCGCTCAATAAGTATAAGGTGTACCTTCAAAAGCAACTCGAAAAAGTGACCAAGAATCATGCATCGATGGAGGCGGTTCGTAGCTGGGAGAAAGGGGTACAGTTGAAGACAATTCCGATGAATCAGAATATTTCGCGTACGTACATTGAAATAGATGATGAAATTGAAAATTTAGAGCCTTACACGCCGATAGATGCATCTACATATGCACCTATAATGCCACAGCACCGACCAGGATACTATGAGCACTCGAGCACTTCAGTGGATATGATGTATTCTAAAAATTGTGGCAGTAATATACCAGTTCAATACGTAGCATTCATACTGCCAGAGAATGAAAGTGAACACACAGAAGCCAAAACATGTTTGGCAACGACAGCATGCTTTAAAAAGTTGGTGTTTTTTTTAGAAGTCGAGAGCTCCGCCGCAATACGAGAAAATTGGCATCAGCGTGTGCAGAACGAAGTTAGGGGTATGAAAATGTGTTATATCAGTGCATCACTGGAGATACTACAGAACTCAAGAATCAGACGGCTGTATAAAACGATTTTAATCGAGCTTATAAAGGTGTCGATGAATTTGATCTGCCGAAGATTGTTGTAGACAATAATCGTGCACGTCGTGGCAAATTTGTGAAGTTTTTAGAGGCAGCCAAGATACGTCTTCACAATCAAGCCAGCGTCAGCGAACGTCGACACGGTGATGCACTCCACATGACCGAAGCAGTATCCATAAGAGATTTAAAGGACCAGGTCGAAGGAGATATGTGTGCGCAACACAAAATCAAATATCCAGATGGGAAGACACCGTTCAAAGCACCGATTCCTTCCCTAAAAGGGATACGACTACAACTTGTGCCATCCAATCCATTCACAGATGCAGCAGTCAAGTATACAGGCTTACTGGGTGTCAAATTTGCACTTCAAACTCGGCAATATTCTAAGGTGTGTACTATATTTATATATTACTATATATATATAATGTACATAAAGTATGGGTGTGTGCATAGATATATACATAAAGTATGGGTGTACAAAGATATATGGATATATACATACATATAGTATGAGTGCTATAGACATATATATATATATATATATATATATATATATACATCGAGTATGTGTGCGTGCACTTATATATGTACATAAAATATGGGTGTGAGCATAGATATATAAGGTTAGTCTGAACTCATAGTCGCACATCTGCTCGATACCGCTTTTGTAATCGTTGTCAGTCTATCATTCTTCTCCGGCCATTCAGCAATTTTCTCTGATGCTGTGGGCTGCACAACATCGATTACTGAGTTACCTGAGTTTAAGATATTCCATTGCCAATTTAAAACTCTAGTACACCGGATTCTGTTGTCTTATTTGTGTTTTTACTTGCGCCGGACCATGTAGCAAATATAATGTTGTAGCGTGTATAAACTACTATGTTTTGTGATTGCACACCCTTCGATCTTCCTTTCTGGCGAGCGTATGTCAAATGAAACTTACCAGTATTTCGATCGACAAACCCACCACTATGTAATTTACAGTCTGTGTCGCAGGGGCTGTGGTGCCCGGAAAGTACACTAGCCTAAAGAACACTAAATCGAGTCCATTATCACAAGGTGTCATAGTCCAATCGTTCCTATTTGCAGAATTATCTATGCAACTAACAGCTATATCAGCAAGCAATTTGTACCCTTTGTGAGCTGAGAGCACTCGTCCGCCCGCCAATACACTTGAGTTTAAATATTTTTATAAAATTTATCTCCCCTGTGACTTACCTAGCCCTTGCGTTGCTCGTTTAGCCGATGTTTGTTTTCTATATTGAGAGGTTTGCATGCAGTGTCTTTATGATGTGATTGTTCTGTAGTGATCGTGTTCTGTTTGGTTGCTGACCCATTCGTACCCCCTACATTCGGTACTATTTCGACATTCGATGCATGCACATCAATACTTGAATCTGATTTCGAACACGATTACATGTCCATAGTCTGATCAGTACTATTAATGATGATGGCTTATGATGTGATTGTTCTGTAGTGAATGTGTCCTGTTTTGTTACTGTTCCATTCGTACCCACTACACTCTACTTTTTTTGTCATTCAATGCATGGACATCAATACCTGAATCTGATTCAACATGTAGTCATCTTTCAAGCAACTCATTCACCGGCACACAACCAGTCCTAAGCGCTTACCATTCTTATAAACTACCATCAGATCATCGGAGAAATGAACACTACAAACTTTCATACTAGCGTACGGCTTCGTCCTTCCAGCTAACTGATGCATCCAATCAGCTATAAATCGGTGCAATGAGATCTTGCCCACAACGGCTGACCTTCCACACTCACGCACACAGCACCTTCTACCCGACATTGTTGACTAGACTTTTATATTATATAACACCACTATTGAACTATAAGATATACTTAACACTTGCTTGAAGACTAGTCTAATGCTGGTATATTTCAATGTTAAAGAGTGTGTGTATGGCATACTCGAAGTATGTAGATGAAAAAAAGGTTCCCACGGCGTAGTCAAGAAAGTTCCCACCGTGCATTCAAAAAGTTCCCACGGCGCAGTCAGAAGGTTCCAACGGCGTAGTCAGGGAAGTTCCCACGGCGATAACAAGAAAGTTCCCACGGCGTAATGAGAAAAGTTCCCACGGCGTAGTCAGGAAAGTTCCCACAGCGTAGTCAAAAAGTTTCCACGGCGTAGTCAAGAAAGGTCCCACCGTGTAGTCAGAAAAGGTTCCACGGCGTAGTCAAGGAAGTTCCCACGGCGTAGTCAAAAAGTTCCCACGGCGTAGTCAGGGAAGTTCCCACGGGAAAGTTTCTACGGCGTAGTCAGAAAAGTTCCCACGGTGTAGTCGAAAAGTTTCCACGGCGTAGTCAAGGAAGTTCCCAAGGCGTAGTCAAAAATGTTCCCACGGCGTAGTCAAGAAAGTTCTCGCGGCGTAGTCAGGAAGGTTCCCACGGCGTAGTCAAGGAAGTTCCCATGGCATAGTCAAGAATGTTCCCACGGCGTAGTCAAAAAGTTCCCACGGCGTAGTCAAGAAAGTTCCCACAGCGTAGTCAAGAAAGTTCCCACAACGTAGTCGAAAAGTCTCCACGGCATAGTCAGGAAAGTTCCCACGGCGTAGTCACGAAAGTTCCCACGGCGTAGTCCAGAAGGTTCCCACGGCGTAGTCAGGAAAGTTCCCACCGCGTAGTCATGAAAGTTCCCACCGCGTAGTCACTTCGTATTCAACACGGTGCACAGCAAAAAATTAGACCCAATATAAGGTCTCATATACAGTAGGAGGAAGATTCAGACTTACAAAAAGGCCCCTAATACAGTAGGATGAAGGAGAAAATCGGTGACTAAAAATTTTCAGGACGTATAGACTTTAGACCCAAAATCGGAGAAAAAAGTTTTGAAACCGCCCTAATTTAGCAAGCCACAATATAGTCATAAAAACTACATGTCGTATCAATAAATTGGAAATTGAACTACAATCGAATGCGACCTATTTATTATGAATTTGTGCCCCAAAGGTTGTCAACATCGTTATCACCACTTGTCAAAACAGTACTCGGCGCTGTATTGCATTCAGTGTGACTGTAGAGATGACCAAAGTATCGTGAGATTGTGTACCGGTAGTCGAAGTACTATACACGCGAATTAAGCAGCTCGATATGCCAGGATTAATCTTTTATTGTATACATGTTTGCGCGCAGCAAAGTGAATTTCTAAATTGTATGGTATTTATGAGTTGTTATACTCAGCAGCGGGACTTGGGAACTCCACACAAATACAACCAGTCCTAGTTGAGGGTAGGCCAACCGACACCGTCGCAGCCAGTTCAGTCCCATAGCTCGGATAGGTCTGAGTATATGTTACTACGCACCTTTCCTGAGACGCACTCGCTCTACCCTTACGACCACAGCGGCTATTAGTATTATAAGCCGGGTGATATCATGGGCGGGTGAACACCGCTGTCGCGTATATATGGTACATAAAAGCCAGGATGTGCTCGTGACAAGATATGAATATGGGTTCTCTATCTATCCTTGTTCCACTGTTCTTCTAGAGCCTTCCAAAGCACCGAGAAGAGCATACCCTGTAGAATAGCCGTACCAATATCAAGTCAGGACGATGCATGTACACATTTTGTTCTCGATCCTGCAACCGACGAAAACACGCGCACGGGCTACTGCACAATCTCTCCACCACACAAGCACGCACATACAGATACGCTAACGACCATGTATCACAATACTCGCAACACCAGTGTACACCTTTGGCAAATCCCCATACCTGCATGGCATTGGCCAGAATTCGGGTCTTCAGTCCACGCCCGAAAAGTCCTATCAAACCGTCCTGTTTGATGACCATTTTCACCGTCTCCGGATACGACATTTGCACAGCCGCGGTCTGTTTTGTCGTTTTTACGACACGGATGGAATTGGAGCATGTGTCGGACACCACTGACGCGCAGAATCCAATGACCGCATTACGGCCTAGGTGATTCAAATCGAATCAATTGTTTAGTGGAGAAATGAGAATAGGTCAGATGCACAATATGATTGCCGTTCTAAAGGTATCGAGGTATATTTACGAACCAATTCGAACACACGATTGACTCACTTTTCCTTTCTTGAGCCTGTTTCAGATGTTGTCGCTTTTTGAAAACGCTTTCACGAGACTAAAATGAGGTATGATTTCCATAAACGTATGTACGTCAACGTATATACTACAATACAAGCAAGGGAGAGATGACCGGACAAAAGCCGGTAGTACTATGTAGAGCAGATTGCCTGCATCTGGATTGCATCTCAGTAGAAATCCAAGCCAAAGCCAGGCGAACGTCTAAAATCTATATATACTAAAGCCCATGCTTAGTATAAGTCACACCCTGTAGAAACATACAATCTTAAACCCATCATAAAATTATAAAAATACCTAGTTTCTTGAGCGTTTCATCTTTCTCTGCCTTAGGAAGCTTCTCTTGCAGCAAGTTATATACGAAGAACCTGGAAGTATAATGGGGAACACGATGTGGATTGAGTATCTCTGGAAGTAACATACTTACATTCAAATATGTCTACCTTGGGAAGTATGCCTACACAGGAGTGTACAATCTAAACAAGTTATGTAGCTATGTGATCTGCGTAATCTGAATGCAAGCCGTGAAGACGCAGATGTTCTGACGTGCATGCGAGGGAAATACAACACCCACGTTAGCAAAATACCACACACGATGTACACAAGAACACTGCACGACGCAAGACGAACCGATTGGAGAAGCTATCCATCGTTCAGGACTTTGAGTTATAAACTTACCAGGGGTAGTGGCCTGTGATAAGCACCAGACGACCATTGATTCAACGAGCGCACGGAGGGAGCGCCAGATATGAGTAATAGAGCAGGAAGTATGAGTATTGGTGATGCAATAACGCGTGTATGAAGTTGAGGTATTTAGATGACTCATAACATATCAAGCTCCGAAGTATGATGTGTAATATAGAGACATACCATAGCGCATTTGTGTACCCTTAGACACACCTAATAGCTTCACACATATCGTAGTCACTGTACAACTTCACTATATTGTATCGCCGAGCAAACAAGCTGCTGATACCCATACTCTCTTATGTATTTTTTTACATTCGCAATACATGCCTGCATGCAGAAAACGTGAAGCAACTAGGACAAATATAGGTATTTCATAAATATATACATGACTGGTTTAATGAAGTGAGAAGGATATATTCAACTAACATGCTTAGTGTAGTATATTCCTAATATACAACGGCCGGAGGGCGCGTACGCACGACTACAAAAACAGAACAAAAAAATGAATCTGAAAGTCTTGACTGACTACTGCGACGAAAAGCCTACATCAGCCCGTTGTATTCTGCAGGAGCTCAATTGTCGGGCCCTTGAGACCTGACCATAGTATGGGGCTTAGCCCTCGTTCAGTACACAGTCCCCGAAACACTTACCGACAAAGGTTGCGCCGGATGCCGCGATTGCCCCACTGTATAGCACTTTTGGGCCTCCAGAGGACAGTTTCCCCCTCAAGTGGGACACACCCTTCGCACCCTCGACCTGAGATATGAAACGTGCAAGTATGTTAGTAAACTGTCTCTGCTTTATTCCCGATGAACAACGGTCTACGATGCATCGCCTATAGAAGCCCCACAGTGGATATTTATGTGTATGTACGTCAGCCATTTGCAACCTAATGTGCAATATCTTCAAGAATGATGATAGAGTCGATCGTTTCAAAACTTTTCATGCGCAGCATAGAATCACTTACAAATTACACAGAACAGCACCAAAACTCTAACCGCCAATTATAGATTTGATATCCAAGTCTGGAACTCAGACAAACACTATTGTTGTATACTGTAAATTGTTGTGAACATGCGTATTGTAAACACGCGCCAAAGACATCATCGTGGCACTGTAAATGTGGCAATACCGCCCACTGGCCAACGATATAGTTTACCCCCGCCACGACTAAAATTATACAAACGGTTACAAGTACGCACAAGAAAACCAATAGAACAGTTATCTCTGCCGTTAGCCATATAGTACACTAACCAAACAATACGATATTTACTCAGCACGCTGACAGCAACACACATACACATAACCACTAATATGCAAGTATATATAGTCGATTAGAGCACAGACATCACCACTGATACGCAAATGTATATAGTAGGTAAAAGCCTTACCTGCATAGTGGTTTTCAGCGTGTCGACAGGCATGAGGAACACGCGCCAAGACGCCGCCGCAGCACTGGCAAAGATGGTCTTCACACCTACTGGCAGATTGGACGTTGTGTCGTACGAGTCCAACAGAGCCAGCACACCCGCATTTGCTGCCGTGTCTCCGAAGCGTGACAGAGGACCCTGTGTCAGACAATGTGATACATAGGGGCGAGATAGTTAAAGTAGTGGTTGTGGTTGTGTCGTATGAATCCAACAAGACCAAAACACACGCGATGGCAGCGGTATTGCAGCAGAGAATCATATTAAATATAGATATAAATGTGTAGGTGGGGATAAAATAATTTCTTTAAAACATGTCCAATCCACTGCTCCACGTACGGGATGGTCTCACGTCTTACTTGCTTTATATGTATAAATACACTACATATACAACACATACATATATATATATATATATATATACTATATATAATACATGTATATATTTATCATATATTAATATATATATATATATATCGAAAGCAAATGAAAATATGTTACAGAATATTAAGCATACTTGGAAAAGAGCCGGTCCATAACCACGGTAAAACCTACGGATACCGCCCTCTTTGTATAAGTGCTTGAAGGCTTCTGTCGTCGATGTACCGTAGCGGTATTGGTAGTTCATAGTAGTCCTGCGTACAACAAAATTCTCCAAGTTAGTTACATATCCCGCTTGATAACAAGCAATGAACGAATGGCGAAGCCTCGTTTTGTTACTGTCCCGCTTTATAACCAATTATTCACTGATGGACAAAATGGGGCGCTTGCGCATACAGCGAGTGTATTGCGGATACGTACATGAACCATGGCAATAAATAAATAACAGGCACTCGACCACAGTCATGCTCTGGAAGCAGGCACTGAGAAGATTACCGAATCAACCAATGATTCGGCATAAGACTGCTCGAAATGCTTTTAAGGACACTCAATGACCTCAGGATAAATAGTGGGCACAACTTATACCAGAAAGAATGCACATAGACAATACTATTCGCCTTTGCAGCCGACTTAGTACACCTTAAGACTAAAAACCAATATGTAAATCCCATTGTGCACATGCGAGATTTGACCAAGTAACAGAGACAATAAAACAAATCAGGAATACAGCTTCAAATAAAGAACCATTTACCTCAACCACATGAGCTATAGATTGACGATCCATGCGCAAGGAGGATCCAATCCAGAAATCGTAAAATCAATGTCAATAATAGAAAGAAAAGTGAGACGTCTATAGTAGTTTAAAAAAAAGAAGTTGGTAGTCGTGGCAGGAAATCTGAGTTAAGGTATATCGCGCAAGGTGGTGATTTAAATACAATCCTAATAAAACGGCGATTGAGAACAAATGCATCGATACCTGTACTAGGACCACGTATTTCAAGAAGACTCGCAAAATTCGCATACAATTCACACATCACTTGAAGATGGCCCCACGTTTGCTTATTTCAACTATAATAAATTTTAGAATATAAGAACAACTCATTTATATCAAACATACGACAGCAACTTCTGCAATCCTACATGTATATATATATATATATATATATATATATATATATATATATATATATATATATATATATAAATATCTACAAATATAATTATATACTTCATATATATATATATATATATCTACAAATATAATTATATACTTCATATATATATATATAAATGTGTCTATAGGTGCGTGGGTGGGTGGATACAAGTTCATGTTGACCATACGTGAGTGTAAGGGATATGCGTTTGCTTGAAAATGGTGTTTCAAACTATATTCCCATTCGTATACGACAAGAATACACAACATATATAGTCAATCATCCAAATTCTACAGGTACGTCGAAAATGATAATGCGGTCCACCGTCCATTAATAAGCATCAAATTTTTCGCACTGATTATGCGTTGTTTCTACATCACTTACACTTGTGACGTTGATTCCCATCGCAACAGCCCCAGGCACTCCACCTGTACGTTATAAACAAGAGATAGGAATCATGTAACTGGATACATTAAGAAATGGAGGAATAATTTATTAACCTTGTATTGTGCACCAATGCTATAAATCTTTTGGCTATCTGAAATGCAAGCTTATTGTTCTGATAAAGATTGAAGAGTTTCTCGAACTAATTACCATCTGCCAGTTCCCATGCGCCAAGTACGCTATAAACATTCATTGCACCAGGTTCTCTCTATAAATTCTCGATGTGCTGCTCATGAAGTGTTAAGATATAAATGCCATACGTTATGTATACCACGACATCCGTATAAATATCAAACTCACACATAAATGATTGCAATTATCTGACCCACAAAGAAACTAGATCCGTTCTGATATCACTACATTTCAAATAACCATTGGAACTCACAATTGGCATAAATTGTAGCAGATGTCTAACGGGAAGGAATGGCATATGTACATGTACCACTACATACAAATAACAAATGTATTTTACACTGCACATAGACGTTGTAGATATTACCCTCGCAGCGACGATTACAACGTTACTCATATTACTACGCCTAAGATTGTTAGTTCATTGTAGAAGAATGACTATGCTGCACTTACCACCAATTGCTCGCTTGCCAGCGGCGGTTAAGATCTCCTGCAGAGACTTTTTTGGCTTCTGCATAGCAGGTGCATTAGCATCGACGGCGGCCATGTTTGTTATAGCAAATGTGTATTCTAAGACTGTAAAGGGTGAAGTATATGCTCTTGCAGACTTCCAATGTCGATGCTTAATGGTACGAAAAGTATTCAGTCACGAGTATAATATATATATAAATATGTAATTCCACCGGGGCCACAGAGCACAGGCTATGGGGCATGGGCCCACGGCACAGCAACCTCGTACAGACACCAATTCTTTTATTAAAAATGAGATGAAACCGAAGTTGGGAAGTTGGGACTTGGGTCTTGGTCTCTTGGAAGGGTTACACTTATAGTCACTTACACATGGATCAATGTTACATCTGTGACATATCTGTCATCAGATTGGTCATAAAGCTTGTAACCAATTAAACGAACCCAAAGTATCATAGCCTCCTGAAAATAGAACAAAAGTATGCGAATACATAAACCCTAAAAACCTTACGTGACGAATGTATAATAAAACTATTCACAAAAACAAGGATAAATTGCAAGTCATTGTGGCAGCTGTTTGGAAGGGTTTAAAAATAAATATGTCGTAAATACCTAAATAGGACAATTTGTCGTCAATAGCACTTCACAACTAATCTTAAAAATACACACAAGAAGAAGGAGACGACCACAACGCCGAAAAGGCACCAACTTCAACAGTGCCAAGAAGTGAGCCAATTGAAAACTGATCGAGCGGTAACGCGGCAGGTGGCGCCCGCACCGCGGGGAAATTTGATTTTTACTGCTCTTAAATATTTTATCACAGGCCACAGCCTTCTTTTAGAATATTTACAAACAATTGAATAGATCTGTTTGACTGTTTCACCAATCGCCGCTCTATAGAGTCAACAATACATCATATATATTATTTAAAAAAACACTGATATTTATAACATCTGAATGTAGTCGAGATTCGAGAATCGAGAGTCGAGAGTCAAAACTTGAAACTCGAGAGTCGAGAGTCGAGACTATAGACTATAGAGTATAGAGTCACAACACAGATGTCGTGAACAAAATAGGTTCTTTCCTTTTTTAAAATACATATGATTCTATTGGATCTTAAAATAATATTTTAAATTCTATCCTCATCACAGGAATACAGATTGTATTTACATTGTGCTTTTTTTAAAACAAAAGGAAGAGAGTCACGAGATAGTGTCAAAAACTCAAGCAGACTTCAGACTCAAAGAGACCCAATTGCTTTTTATTATAAATAAACAACAGATTTATTTACATAAAAAAATAGGAATTTTATAAGGTGAATGAACTGCAAGCTTTTTTAAAATATGTACTACAATAGTACAATTACGCCATATTCTCACAATTCTTCCCCAGACAACAAGAAACCTCGTGCCAAAAAGTATATTTTAAATACCCCGAGATTGAGCCATACCGGGAACCGGGGTATTTTTTAACAAAAAGCTAGTGACAGTCGACCGAAGAGCAATATAAACAAATATTTACTCTTACGAAGACAACATGGAGTAAATACACATGCGGTAGGCGTCCAACTTTGACCTCTTGACCAATGAAAAGCTAGACCAATAGTCTTCTGGTTAGTAGTCCAGAATTTTCACGGTGCAAGACTAGTTATAATAAGCAGGTGTGACCGCCAAGGCGCCAATTCCACGGGATAAAAAGGAATGTGTACTCATAACTCCTTGCTCAAGTCCCAGTATTTACCAGTCCAAGAAACGTGTCTTTCTCTATTTTCATTTTCATATGTAGACGGCTAATACGGATAATATTTGTAAAATAAAAACAGGGCTACATCGTAAAAGGGTCGTTTTTTTCGTATCCCGTTCGTCGTACACTGCCTTGAAGCGACTGCATTAAGTTAGAATCACGTCATACAGAAAACGACAAAATCAGATATGTCAATAATTGAAAATCAATAAAATGAACAAACAGGACACCTTGGGACAAATTTGGGTGCGGTTTTGTTCACATTTTTTTTGTGTGATATTCGATCAATCGTAGATGTGCCAGAGGAGGGCACTAATTTTAAAAAGAGTACTTACTATCTCTATCTCTATCTCTATTCTAGAGA
>LUCW03000510.1:0-27500 GCA_001586965.3 Sphaeroforma sirkka
CAAAAGTCTTAACATACTTAAAAAGATATGAACCCTGATTCACAGTTGGTGAGCCGCTGGCATGACATTATTGCCAAGTTCGCTTTTAATATAACACACATACCAGGAATACATAACCATCTTCCTGACATGTTCTCTCGACTTGTGCCTGACTACCAGAAAACAGTCAAAGAGTTATTAGCAAACCGATTGGATGCTAAATAAGAAATGGTTTAACCTCGCTCAATCACGATGGGGTCCATTTACTGTTGATATGTTCGCCGCAGAACATAACAAACAGGTTTCTGAATATAGGTCGTTGACTCATCCTAAAGGTGATGCATTTCAGCTTGACTTATCAAAGCATAATGCGTGGGCTAACCCACCTTGTCAACTTATCGCACAGTTGTTAAATTATGTTAATATTACGAAATCTACCATTACGCTGTGTTGTCCCTTACGTAACTCCGACCCATGGATACGTGATTTATGATTCAAGACGAACCTATTTATGTCGACCGTGAAACCGACACGTTCTTGTATCAGGGATCCTATTCTATTAAGAAGACGCCTTGGAAACACACCATTGTTTGTCGCATCGGTCCTGCAGGTACCACCAAGTGGAAACCTCAACCGAATTCTTAGCTAAACTAGAGGAGTTCCAAAGAGTTTGAACAAAAGCTCAAGACTCGTACAACACATGCACCCAACAAGATTGCAGTCGAGGTAATGCCGATTGAAACGGCATTAGATCGTAAAAAAACATGGAACTAGCTAAGGCCATGGATCAAAGACTCAAAACTCTAAGAGGACCTGAAGCTCGCACTCAACTACTTAAAGCTGCTTAAAGAACAGCCAGGAGTTGCGAAACTGCCTAATTTGTAAATATAGACATAATAACGTTAGTCACGTTAATACATTAGCTGATATAAATAAAGTTCCATCTGAAGAAAAGTTAAAAAAAAGAAAAAGATTTATTGATTTTGGAGATTGGCGGGAGGACCAAAATCTATAAAGTAGTAGTTCGGATATTATAAAATTTAGTTTATAATATCCTACATCTACTAATGTCTCAAATAGGTCCAAGTAGATGAATCATATCAAATACTCAGGCTATTGTAGCCATCAAAGTGAATTTAGAACACTTTGGAAATATTGGAAAAAGAGCTTGTACTAAATTATTTAAAATACAAATAAAACCCAACGTATTATCTCAATTGATCTTGATATTTTAGACTGACCGGAGGCCGTATTTCTACATAGCCCCCAGTAGCTTTTAGAACTACGAACGTACGTTAAGCTACGATCTAGTTGGTAAAGCGAAAACCAAAGTAAAAACGGTTTCGGTCATGACTTATCGAGTAAGTATGTGCCTATATGTACGAGTTCAAGACTCATGTTGTACTCTATGTCGTTTAGTATTTGGTCCAGTAACCATTTCCGATGTAGGCGCCTTACGTTTATTATTTGGTAAGGTAACAGCCAAAGGCTGTTCTTCATTAGTAAGTAAGTTTGAACAATTTTCTGCACTGTTGGTAAGCAGATCAGAAAGTTTAGTCACGTAAGGAAGTAGGTGGCAAATAGGGAATTTCAGATCCGTCAGGGTTTGTAGTCACCTGAGGAAACCCTTTTCGTTTATCTCGTGTGTTCTTATGTAAACGCTTATTCCATTTCTTATTAAAGATACGAAGAAAGTCGCGAGATTCACGAAATGCATCGGAGGTTAGCTAAGCTACTGTCCCATCCATGAAACGGGTCTTGTAGTAAGTGTAACCGTCTTCGGATGTTTTGTCAATTATATCTTTGACTTGTGACTCCATAACTGGTACATCAGAATCAAATGAGCGAGCGAATGAGAGTTCGGAGGTAGGGATACGGTGAGTGCCTAGATTGGTTGCGCTAGTACCATCAATGTTATTCACTTCGTAAGTATCACTCTTCTCATCATGGTAGGAAATAACAAAAGGTCATATCGTCTTAGAAGAGAGTTCGGTAACGTTGGCGTTTCGATTTATAATGTTAACGTAATCGCCGACTTTGAACTGAACAATGTTCTTAGTGTTATTCCATCGGTCATACGCTTTAAGTAGAACACGATTTTTGTGCTCGAGTAAACAGGGGTAAGCAACGTTCTGCATATGCTCGATCTTTTGTAGCCACGGGGTAGCGTGTTTCTCGGGCGCAGTTTTATCAAACGTTGCTTGTAATTCACTATAGCGGCCAAAGAAATAGTGAAACGGGAGTGTTCCAGTTTGAGGATTCATGCAGTTATTCATTTGAGTCTGAACCCATTTCAAATGATAAGGCCACATATCCTCAACGTCGTCTAGTGCGGTACGCAAGAGTTTCTTAAGTTCTCTATGACGTGTCTCATTTGCACCCTGCGTTTGAGGTTTGTAAGGAACACCACGCCTATGGGTCATGCCTGATACGAGTATAAGTGCCTCCATTACGTCGGTACAAAACTCACTACCGTTATCAGAACATAGTACTCGGGGGAAACCGAAGTCATTGAAGACGTGATAGCATAATTCTGCCACTGTTTGTGGACGTTTGTTCGGTATTGCATAAAGCAAGTTATAGCCCGAAGCCACACATAAGAAATGACAGATATATACATCGCCAGTATGCTTGGATCGCGGGAGTTTAACCAAATCGACTATGACTCGGCGCATCGGTTGGTCTTCTGTCACACTTTTTAGGGGCGCCCAACCGTATCGCTTGATCTGGTTCTTTTCACAATCAGTACAGCGTCGGTATACTTCACGTATGGTTTCTTTCAGCACCGGGTGATCAAGCCCTGCACGAATAGCCATTTTATAAGTATGCTCATATGCTCGATGCGTTAAATTCTGTATAATTTTAACTCCACTTTCAAGCTCCTTTAAGTCAGTCAGATTCTACGTAACGCTGGCTGGGTGAATATGCTCGATGCGTTAAATTATGTATAATTTTAAATCCACTTTCAAACTCCTTTAAGTCAGTCAGATTCTGCGTAACGCTGGCTGGGTGAACCATAGTCCTGTTGGAAAGGGCAACCTCAGTATCAGGAGGGGTAGACTCCTGAGATATATAATTGACAACATTAGATTGTTGAAGTATCTTCTTCAGTTGTTTCGCAACTCCTGGCTGTTCTTTAAGCAGCGCTTTAAGTAGTTGAGTGCGAGCTTCAGGTCCTCTTGGAGTTTTGAGTCTTTGATCCATGGCCTTAGCTAGTTCCATGTTTTTACGATCTAATGCCGTTTCAATCGGCATTACCTCGACTGTAATCTTGTTGGGTGCATGTGTTGTACGAGTCTTGAGCTTTTGTTCAAACTCTTTAGACTCCTCTAGTTTAGCTAAGAATTCGGTTGAGGGTTTCCACTTAGTGGTACCTGCAGGACCGATGCGACAAACAATGGTGTGTTTCCAAGGTGTCTTCTTAATAGAATAGGATCCCTGATACAAGAACGTGTCGGTTTCACGGTCGACATAAATAGGTTCGTCTTGAAACATATTAATTAAATCACGTATCCATGGGTCGGAGTTACGTAAGGGACAACACAGCGTAATGGTAGATTTAGTAATATTAATATAATTTAACAACTGTGCGATAAGTTGACAAGGTGGGTTAGCCCACGCATTATGCTTTGATAAGTCAAGCTGAAATGCATCACCTTTAGGATGAGTCAACGACCTATATTCAGAAACCTGTTTGTTATGTTCTGCGGCGAACATATCAACAGTAAATGGACCCCATCGTGATTGAGTGAGGTTAAACCATTTCTTATTTAGCATCCAATCGGTTGCTAATAACTGCTTGACTGTTTTCTGGTAGTCGGGCACAAGTCGAGAGAGCATGTCAGGAAGATGGTTATGTATTCCTGGTATGTGTGTTATATTAAAAGCGAACTTGGCAATAATGTCATGCCAGCGGCTCACCAACTGTGAATCAGGGTTCATATCTTTTAAGTATGTTAAAGACTTTTGATCACAGGCGACAGTAAAGTAACTTCCATAAAGGTAGTCTTTAAACTGTCTTAGCGCAGTAACTATAGCAAGGAGCTCTTGTTTAACGGTAGGGTAATTCCGTTGACTCTTATTATAACTCTTGCTAAAGAATTGTATGTAGCGCGGTTTACCATTTATCGTTTGGTAAAGCACTCCACCTACCGCTCGATCTGAAGCGTCGGTTGCTACTTGGAATGGGACACCATCCACAGGGTACTGCATGATGGGTGCGTCCATTACTTTACTTTTGACTAGTTTAAATGCATCATCACATTCTATAGTCCAAAGCTTTCCCAAAGGTCCTTTGTGCAGCCGTAGGTGACTGAAAGGCTTTAAGTAATGAGAAAGATGCGGTACCGAATCCGAGAAGAAGTTAACAAACCCACACACAGAGTTCACATCTCTTCCAGTAATTGGTGTTGATAAATCCAACAGAAACTGTTTCTTGCCAGGATCAATTTCTACCCCTGCTGCAGATACTTTGTAGCCAAGTAAGTGTATAGTATCTTTAGCAAAAGAACACTTGTCTTCGTTAATCTTAAGTTTAGCATGATTAAGTCGCTTTAAGACTTCTTTAAAGAGTTTAGCATGTTGATGTGCTGTCTTTGTAAAGATAACTATATCATCTAAATAGACTGATACGTTATACGACAGGTCCGCAAATAGTTCCATCATAACTTGTTGGAAGAAAGAAGGTAACATGTGTAAGCCTTCAGGTGCACCTTTAAACTGGTACTTCTTACCTTGCCAAGTAAAAGGAAAAGTATTTCCTATGAGGCTCATATATCTGTAGTTGATGGAATGCAGCTTTTAAGTCTATCTTGGAAAAGATAGTCGCACCTCCATTTTGCGTAGTATCTCGCTTATCTTAGGTAAGGAAAAACTATGTTGCGGAATTAGTTTGTTGATTGGCGACAGGTCTAGTACTACTCTTGTTTTTCTAAACGTTCCATCAGATTTATATTGATAGACCGCTAAGAGAGCTAAGTTAACTGGGGTTGCATCATAATTGATTTCAATTAGACCCTGTTTTAACCAATCTTCGATTTGGGTTTTGACAACGTCTTTGTGTCTCCAACTCACGTGGTTATGTGAAGGACACTTTAACTTAGAGAAGTCGACGTTTGTTAAGTCAAGTCTAACGTACCCATTAGAGAACTTAAACATACACCAGTCAGTTATTGCAATCTTCCTGTTTTGTATAATTAAGTCAATAATTATATCGGTGAAGTGCGGAATCATATCCTTTGCTTCACCTTCCGGAGGTTTAGGTATCTTTAACATATTATCATCTGACTGATCTTTATTCGGGTCTAGCCCATTAGGCAGACCAGTGAGTGTTATACCTAAACTGAGAAGATCAGTCATACCTATAACTAAATCGTATTTCTGAGACATGTCAGTAACGATTAGGTGAGTCTTCACTTCTCTTCTATCTGACAGCATTATGTGTGCATAGTCAATGGCTTGTTCGCAAGTAGTAACTTTGCCATTTCCCAAGATTTAATCAGTTGTTTCTGTTATGGACAGCCATATCTGTAGCGTAGGCTACTCGGCATGAGATAGCAGAGACTTCAGCCCCTGGATCAAATAGTGCCATAACTTTTTTCTCCATTTACGAAAACTGTTTGAAAGATACGTTCATCTCCTTTGGTATAGATTTTATTGAACATTTTCTCATAATCTTGCTCTAGTGCGCACATATGGTACTGTCAGTGCTTAACTTGGACGTCTGGTAAGTCCTTGCAATCTTCTTTGTGCCAACCGTTAGTACCCTTGCAAGTAGCACACTCTTTCATATAGTGTCCAAAATCTGGCTTGCCTGGTGCACACTTAACAGGGTCGTGTCTACCATTCCACTTGCCATTACGTTTTGTGAGGTTGTAACCACACTTCTTGCAAGGCGCTCTCACCTTCTTATCACCTTTCGGTTCGGTAGAAGTAGAGCCAGTACCCCCTCCAGTAGTAGTGCGAGGTTTCTTAGTACTACGCGCAGTATTAGTCTCTACTGCGTTTCGCTTAGTGGGCTGAGTGTAGCTCGTGGTACTAAGTACTCTAGTAGAGGAATTGGTATGCTTGTGTACTATCTTCTCAAAGACAGACCAAGGCATAGATCGCAAATCACCATAGGCGATGATGTCATCATTGACTTTCTTAAAGAGGTTAGCTCCCAGAGTCTCCATCATCTGACAAATTAATAAATATTCGCCAGTATAGGTACGACCGCCCATCCGAGTATTCATATGTGTCATATGAGCTAGAGCACCTCGAATAGTGGTATCGTTCGCAAAGAACTTGCGAGACTCTAAAAGTTCACGGTCACGTGCATCTTCAAAAAAAAGGTGTTAAGTATATTATCACGCAACTGGTGCCAGGGTAGGGCTTTCCAGTTGGGCTCATGAGCCTTCAAGATAGTTCGCCATTCACCTGGCTCACAGAAATGAATGAAGGGCATTCATCATCTGCTTATCCCTAAGGCTGGCAGACTCCTTAAGTTGGTCGAAGGCCTTCAGTGTCTCCACTGTACTCTCATTAGTAGAGAAATCGACCTCAGCCTGCGCGTTACCTAGCTGCTTTATAAAGCTTGGTTCTAAGTGTTCACGAGGCTCATGCTCAGTGCTACGGGCTGCTAGTGCCAAGATGGTGTCTATTTCCTTTCTCTTGTTATCGATTAGATAGCGAATGTTATCCGCTTTCCTATCGTCAAGGTCAGAGTCATTCAATAGACGGTCCTCAAGGACTTGCATACCAGAGCGTAATAGCCTGAGACGAGTATGTCTGGTTCTCACTTCCTCATCCTCAGGATTAGAGCGGGAACTCTCTAACGAGGTACTGGTGTAGCGATTGCCAAAATCGTGATTACCAGGGTTAGTTGGCAAATGAGGGTCGATATTACGAGGATGGTAAGCCTCATCGAGTTCCATACGATCATATCCTCTGACAGGGTTAGGTTTGTCAAGAGGATGGTCAATGGTAGCATCAGAGCTATAGAGATTATATTTTGAAATATTTTCTCTCTCGCCAGTGGTAACTGGCTTAGTAGTAAACATACTGGCTGGTAAACCAGTAGGTCTCGGGTTCGAAACTGGGCCCGAATTTTTTTTCTTCTTCTTCGGTATAGGAAGAATATCAGCCAAGTGGGACACGATAGAGGGGTCCACAACTGCTGCTGCCGCTAGCTCCTTCAAGAGCGCTTCAGTGCGGTTCAATTGGCGTCGAGATTGAGAGGATCCAACCACTCGTTGTCGAGTTATGGCGTCCTCAGCTTCGGCCCCAAGATTTGAGCTGAATGGAATGGCTTCTCCATCGATGGCGAAACCGAAATTTTCGGACAGGTCCAATACTTCCTTTTCACTCCGGATTTGTGCTGGAGTGTCCTTTAGATGTGGAGTTATAATGTCCCCGACATTCGTATCCACGAATTTTCCAGCCTTTCGACGTTTATCCCCAATATTTGACGACACGTAGTCAGGGGGGCAAGCTGGGGTCCTGAGCTTCACTCCTAGGTGATACACGGACGCTGGCGAGCCTTTCCGCGGTAGTAGATACCTCTTCTTCCAAGGCTTTAGGATCCGACGAGTCATCCTCAGAATAATCCTCTGTACCAACCTCAGAATTTGCTTCCCCAACAATATCCTCGGCAGGCTCAACTCCAGACAGGCTAGGTGTTTCCACAGGGACCTCAGGAACCTCGGCAGGCTTAGCAGGCTTAGAGCTAGCGGCTCCCTTGCCTTTAGAAGTACCCTTAGCCATAGTATTTGCTGGCTAGTAAATCGATGTTAGACAGTCTAGAAGCAGTACACTACTGTAACTACTAAATAACTGAAAAAATATGTAAACTTCGATGGAAATTACTAGGTTTCAAACTATATTAAACTAAAATACAATTTAGTCAGTTAGGATTTAGCAGTGGTAGCTTGTGTAAGAATGATTGGGACTGCCTCTTGTTAAGAGCCTAAATATCCTCGATCACACAGGGCGTACCTCTAGCTGTTCTTTATTGAATAATTTTCACTAGAAGTACTAAATGTTCATGACCACTTGCCTAATTTGTAAATAGACATAATAACGTAAGTCACGTTAATACATTAACTGACTAAATTGTATTTTAGTTTAATATAGTTTGAAACCTAGTAATTTCCATCGAAGTTTACATACTTGATGATGAATAACACTGAAGCGTAGATCAATCGCGGTTATACAGTGCGGACTTTGACACAAATAACCCCCACGATGGTTTTCTTTTTTCCCGGCGGCCGTTTCAAATAATATGTTGTAGGTGGATGGCAAGAGTCATGTGTATGGCCAGAACCCAGATAACACATTGAGTTTTATTTGTATTTAAAATAATTTAATACAAGTTCTTTTCCCAATATTTCCAAAGTGTTCTAAATTCACTTTGATGGCTCCAATAGTCTGAGTATTTAGTATGACTCATTTACTTGGACCTATTTGAGACGATAGTAGATGTAGGGCACTATAAACTAAATTCTATAATCTCTGAACTACTACTTACAGATTTGGTCTTCCCGCCAATCTCCAATATACAAAAAGTCTTTTTTCTTTTTCTAACTTTTCTTCAGATGTAACTTTATTTATATTAGCTAATGTATTAATTTGACTTACGTTCTTGTGTCTATCCACAAATTAGACATGTGGTCATGAACAGTACTTCTAGTGAAAGTTATTCAATAAAGAACAGCTAGAGGTACGTCATGTGTGATCGAGGATATTAAGACTCTTACCAAGAGGCAGTCCCAATCATTCTTACATAAGCTACCACTGCTAAATCCTACCTGACTTAAATTGTATCTTAGTTTGTATATCATAGTTTAAAATATAGAAATATCCATCGAAGTTTACATATTTTTCAGTTATTTAGTAGTTACCGTAGTGTACTGCTTCCAGACTGTCTAATAATTGCTTACTATCCTGCGACAGAACTGTAAGTATTCTATACTGCATCATAGTAACCAATACTACCCTAAAGCCCTAACGTTAGCGACACGCTATTTACTATACCTAGACCCTATTGTATTAATTTTCCTGTTCTTAAGCTATTGCTATGGCTACAAGAAATTCTAAAGGCAAGGGAGCCGCCAGCTCTAAACCTGCTAAGCCTGTTGAGGTCCCTGAGTTTACTGGGGACGCTGGTCTGTCTGGTACTAAGCCTGCCGTTGAAGATGTAGAGGAAGCCGTTTCTGAGCTTGATCTGAGAAAAGCTCTGAGGATGACTCGTCGGACCCTAAAGCCTTAAAAGAGGAGGTCTCAACTGCCGCGAAAAGGCTCGCCAGCGTTTGTGTGCCTCCTAGTAGTACAGCCCAGGGCATCAGCTTGCCATCTGACCGCAAAAAGTCAGATATTGGAAAGGCTATATTTCCTGAACAAATGGAGGAATCGTCTAGATATCGACAGTTTATTACTACTAGAAGTTAACCCAATCCATCTGTTAACAAAGATGGCGGCGTTCCATTTTGTGAAATTTCATTAAATGCCTCACCACTGAATGCCTCACCACTGAATGTTGGGGCGGAAGACGCAACTGTTGGGGACGCCATAACTCAACAACGAGTGATTGGATCTTCTTAATCTCGACGCCATTTGAACCGCAAAATTGAGTTTTGATAGGAGTTAGCCGCTGCCGCAGCTTCTGATCCTTTGATCATATCCCACGTGGCCGATATTCTTTCTATACCGAAGAAAACAATTCCGGACTGGGTTTCGAATCTGAGACCCACTAGTCCACTGAGCCAGTTACCGCTGATGAAGTAGGTAAAACCTCACGATTTAACCTATATAGCTCGGAAGCTACAATCGACCATCCTCTCGACAAACCTAACCCTGTCAGAGGCTATGAACGTGTGGAAATCGATGAGGCTTTCCACCCTCACAACATCAATCCTCATTTACCATCTAACCCTGGCAATCACGACTTTGGTAATCGTTATACCAGTACCTCACTAGAGAGTACCCACTCTAGCTCTGAAGACGAGGAAGTGAGAACCAGACAACAACGACTCAGGCTATTACGTTCTGGTATGCAAGTGCTTGAGGATCGTCTATTGAATGACACTGACCTTGACGATACGAAAGCGGATAGCATTCGCTATCTAATCGATAGCAAGAAAAAGAAGATAGACTTCATCTTGACACTATCAGCCCGTAGCACTGAGCGTAATTCTCATAAACGCTTCGAACCAAGCTTTATAAAGCAGCTAGGTAACGCGAAGGCTGAGGTCGATTTCTCTACTAATGAGAGTACAGTGGAGACACTGAAGGCCTTTGACCAATTTAAGGAGTCTGCCAGCTTTTTTTTGAAGGCACATGAGCCCTACTGGAAAGTCCTACCCTGGCGCCAGTTGCGTGTGAATATACTTAATACCTTCTTTGAAGATGCACGTGACCGTGAACTTCTAGAGTCTCGTAAGACCTTTGCGGACGATACCACTATTCGAGGTGCTCTAGCTCATATGACACATATGAATACTCGGATGGGTGGTCGTACCTATACTGGCGAATCTTTATTAATTTGTCAGATGATGGAGACTCTAGGGGCTAGCCTTTTTAAGAAGGTCAATGATGATATTATCGCCTATTGTGATTTGCGATCTATGCCTTGGTCTGTCTTTGAGAAGATAGTTCAAAAGCAAACCAACTCATCTTCTAGAGTACTTAGTACCTCGAGCATTACGCAGCCTGCTGCTAAGCGTACCGCGACAGAGAATAACACTGCGCGTAATACTAAGAAATCTCGCACTACTGCTGGAGGTGGTAAAGACCCTACTTCTACTGAACCAAAGGGTGAAAGGAAGGAGAGAGCACCTTGCAAGAAGTGTGGGTACAACCTCACTAAACGTGATGGCAAGTGGAATGGTAAACACGACTCTGTTAAGTGTGCACCAGGCAAGCCAAACATTGGACACTATATGAAAGAGTGTACTACTTGCAAGGGTACTAACGGTTGGCACAAAGATGATTGCAAGGACATGCCGGACGTCCAAGTTAAGCACTGACAGTTCTATATGTGTTCACTAGAGCAAGATTAAGAGAAAAAGTTCAATAAAATCTATACCAAAGGAGATGAACGTATATTTCAAACTGTTTATGTAAATGGAGAAAAAGTTATAGCACTTTTTGATACAGGGGCTGAAGTCTCTGCTATCTCACGCCGAGTAGCTTACGCTACAGATATGGCTATCCATAACGAAACAACAAATTCAAATTTGGGAAATGGCAAAGTTACCACTTACGAAGAAGCAATTGACTATGTACACATAATATTGTCAGATAGAAGAGAAGTAAAGACTCACCTAATCGTTACTGACATGTCTCAGAAATACGATTTAATTATAGGTATGACTGATCTTCTCAGCTTAGGTATAACTCTCACTGGTCTGCCTAATGGGCCAAACCCAAATAAAGATCAGTCAGATGATAACATGTTAAAGATACCTAAACCCTCGGAAGGTGAAGTAAAAGATATAATTCCGCACTTTACCGATATAATTATGGACTTAATTATACAAAACAGAAAGATTGCAATAACTGACTCGTATATGTTTAAGTTCTCTAACGGGTACGTTAAGCTTGACTTAACAAACGTTTTAGGGTTTTAAGGTTTAAGACACAAAGACGTTGTCAAAACCCAAATTAAAGATTGATTAATAGAGGGTCTAATTGAAATCAAATATGATGCAACCCTAATTAACTTGGCTCTCTTAGCGGTCGATCAATATAAATATGATGGAACGTTTAGTAAAACAAGAGTAGTACTAGACCTGTCGCCAATCAACAAACTAATTCCGCAACATAGTTTTCCCTTACCTAAGATAAGCGAGATACTACGCAAAATGGAGGGTGCGACTATCTTTTCCAAGATAGACTTAAAAGCTGCATTCCATCAACTACAGATATATGAGCCTCATAGGAAATACTTTTCCTTTACTTGGCAAGGTAAGAAGTACCAGTATAAAGGTGCACCTGAAGGCTTACACATGTTACCTTCTTTCTTCCAACAAGATGATTGCAAGGACATGCCGGACGTCCAAGTTAAGCACTGACAGTTCTATATGTGTTCACTAGAGCAAGATTAAGAGAAAAAGTTCAATAAAATCTATACCAAAGGAGATGAACGTATATTTCAAACTGTTTATGTAAATGGAGAAAAAGTTATAGCACTTTTTGATACAGGGGCTGAAGTCTCTGCTATCTCACGCCGAGTAGCCTACGCTACAGATATGGCTATCCATAACGAAACAACAAATTCAAATTTGGGAAATGGCAAAGTTACCACTTACGAAGAAGCAATTGACTATGTACACATAATATTGTCAGATAGAAGAGAAGTAAAGACTCACCTAATCGTTACTGACATGTCTCAGAAATACGATTTAATTATAGGTATGACTGATCTTCTCAGCTTAGGTATAACTCTCACTGGTCTGCCTAATGGGCCAAACCCAAATAAAGATCAGTCAGATGATAACATGTTAAAGATACCTAAACCCTCGGAAGGTGAAGTAAAAGATATGATTCCGCACTTTACCGATATAATTATGGACTTAATTATACAAAACAGAAAGATTGCAATAACTGACTCGTATATGTTTAAGTTCTCTAACGGGTACGTTAAGCTTGACTTAACAAACGTTTTAGGGTTTTAGGGTTTAAGACACAAAGACGTTGTCAAAACCCAAATTAAAGATTGATTAATAGAGGGTCTAATTGAAATCAAATATGATGCAACCCTAATTAACTTGGCTCTCTTAGCGGTCGATCAATATAAATATGATGGAATGTTTAGTAAAACAACAAGTAGTACTAGACCTGTCGCCAATCAACAAACTAATTCCGCAACATAGTTTTCCCTTACCTAAGATAAGCGAGATACTACGCAAAATGGAGGGTGCGACTATCTTTTCCAAGATAGACTTAAAAGCTGCATTCCATCAACTACAGATATATGAGCCTCATAGGAAATACTTTTCCTTTACTTGGCAAGGTAAGAAGTACCAGTATAAAGGTGCACCTGAAGGCTTACACATGTTACCTTCTTTCTTCCAACAAGTTATGATGGAACTATTTGCGGACCTGTCGTATAACGTATCAGTCTATTTAGATGATATAGTTATCTTTACAAAGACAGCACACGAACATGCTAAACTCGTTAAGGAAGTCTTAAAGCGACTAAACCATGCCAAACTTAAGATTGACGAGGACAAGTGTTCTTTTGCTAAAGATACTATACACTTACTTGGTTACAAGGTATCTGCAGCAGGGGTAGAAATTGATCCTGGCAAGAAACGATTTCTGTTGGATCTATCAACACCGATATGAACTCTGTTTGTGGGTTTGTTAATTTCTTCTCGGATTCGGTATCTCATCTTTCTCATTACTTAAAGCCTTTCAGTCACCTACGGCTGCACAAAAGACCTTTAGGAAAGCTCTGGACTAAAGAATGTGATGATGCATTTAATCTAGTCAAAAGTAAAGCAATGGACGCACCCATCATGCAATACCCTGTGGATGGCGTTCCATTCCAAGTAGCAACCGACGCTTCAGATCGAGCGGGAGGTGGTGTGCTTTACCAAACGATAAAAGGTAAACCACTCTACTGTATACAATTCTTTAGCAAGAGTTATAATAAGAGTCAACGGAATTACCCTACCGTTAAACAAGAGCTCCTTGCTATAGTTACTGCGCTAAGACAGTTTAAAGACTACCTTTATGGAAGTTACTTTACTGTCGCCTGTGATCAAAAGTCTTTAACATACTTAAAAGATATGAACCCTGATTCACAGTTGGTGAGCCGCTGGCATGACATTATTGCCAAGTTCGCTTTTAATATAACACACATACCAGGAATACATAATCATTTTCCTGACATGTTCTCTCGACTTGTCCCTGACTACCAGAAAACAGTTAAAGAGTTATTAGCAACCGATTGGATGCTTAATAACCTCTCAACTACTACTTACAGGTTTTGGTCTTCCCGCCAATCTCCAAAATCCAATAAGTCATTTTCTTTTTTTAACTTTTCTTCAGATGGAACTTTATTTATATTAACTATTGTATTAACTTGACTTACGTCTATCTACAAATTAGACATGTGGTCATGAACACTTAGTACTTCTAGTGAAAATTATTCAATAAAGAACAGCTAGAGGTACGTCCTGTGTGATCGAGGATATTAATGCTCTTACCAAGAGGCAGTCCCGATCATTCTTACACAAGCTACCACTGCTAAATCCTAACTGACTTAAATTGTATTTTAGTTTGTATAACTTAATTTAAAAAATATAAATATCCATCGAAGTTTACAGCGCAAGTAAAACCTTCGTGTCAGACTTCAACGTTGTAAACTTCGATGGATATTAACAAAGTATACTATTACAATTTCAATGTCTAGTCTTGGATTGTAAACACCAAAGCTCATCTTCTGTTACCGTGTTTCACTCACCTTGACTCGGATCTGGTACAAGTTGTCATCGCTCAAAATAATCTTCAGAATGCTGGTTTAAGACTTATTTGATCTGGAAGTAAATTTATATGTCAGCTACGATGACACACTAAAACACCTACACTTCCAGGCCAACAGGACACATAATACACATCATACCAATCATCACAAGATTTGCTTCAATCACCCACACCAGCAGAATTTGCAACTTTGACCAGACATACCTTCTACATCACCCCTTAATAACCAAATTGGCACCGCAAATCCTTCTCGCCCTCATGGAAAGCATTCCCCGAGCACTATGACCTATGTTGCATTTCATTGCACTACTGGACACAGGAGCCAAGAACCTGCACTACGAATTATGAGATACCAGAACATCACACTTACACACAATCAAACAACATCGTTTACAATAGAGGCTTGGTACTCTCATTTAACGCACACGTAATTACTATCATACACTTCCCCGATAGACTTATATGCATCTAAAACCAATGCGCAACTTCTGCGCGGCTGAGCAGATTTTATCGAATTTGGCAATCGAGAAGAGTTACGTATTCTTCCTTGGTTTCTTATTCCGAATATGCACACCCCAAAGCTGGATCTATCATCACCATGGTCGTTTCATTTCGTCTGCAAGCTCGCTGGTGGAATGTTTATCTTGTCTGCATGCAATGCCAGCCATACTTCAAGTTTGTTAAGCAACATTTTTACGCCATGGTACTATACATGTCGGTGAAATTTAATGAGACTTTACTCTAGTGTCTATTATGAATTGTATAAATAACCATGTTAAGCCAGGACCCGATCTCCAAACCGCAAATCCAGTATTCTCCAAACATTGCAACATTTTGTCAAAGGAAAGATGCGTTCTACGAACATCGCATATAAATCTACTAGGACTGTATACTGTACAGGTGTATATCTGAACAATTTATGATGCTGGTAGGTGATACGGTATTCATGCCAATATATCCAATTGCCAAAACATATCCCCTTATAATGCTACCCTTTTCGTCAAGATCTCTAAGATATGAATTTGATTTGTCGCTGACAATGCTCTGAATTCCACAGTGAGGATATGTCTACCCTTGTGGCACGCCACCACATGAATCTTAAAGCACTGCTTCCTCACACTCGCTCTTGCAATGCAAACGGTGCGCGTCCTCAAGACACTCTCATTAAATTTGTCCTTTTGCTACTGCTTGATATACATATAGGACAATTATAGTCGGTTAGGATTAGCACTGGTAGCTTGTGAAAGAAATAACAGGGTTGTCTGTGTGTTGGTAAAATCCGTAATAACCTCGATAACACATAACATATCGCTGACATATCTATTGTGTTTTAAATAGAAGGCTGCGTGCTCATAGCTCACATGGTCTCATTGTAGATAGGTAACAGTGGTGTATATGTCTGAACCTACCGACCTAGTATTATGTTGGCTGGTTCAGTCATTCACCTTATTTACTACACTGGTATGTATGTAAATATTGCTAATACAATAGGGAAGTATTTATAAATAGGTAAAGGCCCTTCTTAAAATATGTCAACAAAATAGAAATCAATTGGATCTTGGAGATCCGCGGGAGGATCAAAACCACGAGTAGCAGTTCAGAATTTATATACTAGAGAATAAATTTTAATATATCTTCTGTTGTCACACACAGAGCCAAGCATATGAGTTATACCAAATATTCAGGCTATGAATATAAGCTATTAAAGAAGGAAACTTGTATTTCAAATTGAAAAATAAAGATAAGCATCTGTCATATTTCATGGCCTCCTAATGTTCAACTTGGGAGGCTATGCCAATCTCATTTGATTTTGATGACCTTGCCAGTAGTACCCTTGACCTTCACCCTTACCTTCTGTTTTTGGGTATAAAAACTGATTTTAATTGCAGTAATATTCCCCATGTGTCATAAAGTCTTTTAGACTGACAAGAGGCCAAATTCCTACAGACATACATGCCTAGATGCATATTTACCGTCGCGAATAAATTTATATATATCTACTATTGTCCCAAAAAGAGCTAACCATATGAGTTATATAAAATACTCAGGCTATGAATATAAGCTATTGAAAAAGAAACTTATATTTCAAATTGAAAAATACAGATAAGTATCTGTCATATTTCATGGCCTCCCAATGTTCAACTTGGGAGGCTATGCTAATCTCATTTGATTTTGATGTTTTAGATTGGCAAGAGGCTATATTCCTACAAATGTATACATTCCTAGACACATATTTACCATCGCAGTGCGCCGGGCTGCTATAGTAAAATCATATGGAGTATTTCGAAGCGCTGGCTTCAACAAAACATTCGTCAACCACCACGTACAGTGACACGCTTTCCTCCGTGGTCCGGCACAGAGTTTATGCAGCCTACGAGACCAGACGATGTCATCGCCGGACTCATGAGTATCGAATAAGCATCAGTAAACAATTTCGGTCGATCAAGATGGTGTCAGTAGCCGATAGCATCTTCAACGTTTGTTTCCCAACGAGCCCATTTCCATACGGCGGGAACTTGCACTAGTTCTAGAAACAAGATACTATAACGGGATAACCTCTTTTCCATTTAGTTTTAAAAAGTTGGAGTAAACTGTATGAAGAGCAGTAATTATACGCTCCGGACAATTACTCTACTAGTATTTAAGCAGCAAATTTATGCCTGCCAAACTTCCCACTCCAAAGTGCTAGCATATACTGCTCAAAGCAGTATATATAGGACGTGGGAAGCAAATACTTGCTTCATTGAATATTTCCTTCTTCAAGCACTCGCATCTATCCACCCTTGTCATCCGATATTCCTTATATCAAATCTTATTCGATATCTTATCCATAGTCTCTCAATACCAGGCAGACTCAAATCATCCCTCACATCCTAGGCGCGGCCGAACCAGCTCCACCCCTCAAGCCAAGCATGTGAGTTATACCAAATACTCAGGCTATGTTGTTACGTGTGCCTACGTCGATTCTCTGCCATCGAAAGCTGATCAATGTCTCCTACCGACGTTTTCTCATATCAAATATACACCGAAGACATACCTCTTATACATAACTATACAATACATAAAAACTTACTATATTGTACATATAGGTAAACTAGAAAAGTCAAATAAAACTATTTAAACACACTAGACGAATCTTTCATATTGGTACCTCTGGAAGAACCTTTATCATTAGTAACTAAAGTGAGTAACAATATTTATACTCGAGTCAAACTGTTTGCTTTGTTTATAGCGAGACTAGCTAAAGAAGAGTTTTTACTGCTATGCAATTATGAAGGTCGATCAGCCGGGCAAGTGTTTCTTTTTCGTAGCAAGTATTAATGTGGCTTTCGATAATATCTATAGCCCTATACTCGCTGCGAAGTTGCTTGACTGGATGACTTTCATAATCGCGTGTGCCCTTTTTGTTTCACGGATCACTTCTGTGTGCTAACTTTTTTCTCATCGGGTCAGTGCAAACGACCAACATATAAAAATTCCGAAAAATATTGTTCTAATCATTTGTTAAGAGGTATACATCAAATACAGAATCAATTTTAAGGTATGCAGCAGCCCAACGTATGGGTTAGGTACAAGAACAGAGAAGATGTACATAAGATTTTTGTGGATAAGCAGCTTTTTTGCACAGCTCTGTAATGATTCTACTCGCTAAGAGTGTGGATAGATCAAATGAAGCTATCGACATGTTGGATTTATTGAAAGTGTATTAAATTAAATGACTGAATCAACCAATCTAGTACTAGGTAAATTGGTTTAGTCATTTAGTGTACTGCAAAACAGGAAAGTGCCGCGAGTACCAGCCCGCACGATCCACTTCTGGGTGACTTTATCTGAACCTTCCGCCAAGTGTACTGGGTTGGTAGGTTTAGTTATTCAAATCACTACAAAACCGGAAAGATCGCGCATTAAAAACTTATCTTGGGTAAATGTCGTGCTGGGAGCCAATCAACTGGTATTAGGCTAGCACTATTGCGCAGCGTGGAAGGTTCACAGAAATCCGCCCAGTCGCGGATCGTGCGGAGTGAGAGAAGTACTCACGACACTTTCTAGTTTTGTAGCAAACAAGGTACATAACTGAAACAGTCAACTTAATACTAGGTTGACTGGTTCAAAAATTTACCTATTTTCCTACAAAGGGTATCTACATAGTTTACTTCAAATTGGAACTTGCCCTTTTCGGAATAAATAAGTATAGAAGCTATCATGTGATAACATATTCAAGTTGAAAACAACGTTAAGAACATTCGCTCAGCAGACAGTATCAAACCTCATCGATGTTTTCAAAATACAAAATATGGTTGCTTCAGTAGTGAAAGACATACATTATGGTGTTAGCGTCTCTGGAGATCTGGACCAAGCCATGGCCACTCACCAAAACGATACCATAAATTGTGATATGGACTCTCTTAATGTTGTACGAGAAGTAGAAATTGACCATGTATGGAACAACCTACATGTGAAATAGGTTGATGCGGAGATGTAAAATCATTAGTTTTTCTATTCTATTAGAGACAAACCGACCAGCTTCAGCAACTGAGAGTCTTGTTGCTTATTAAAAGGTCCGACAAGATGTGTATTTTATACATTAGCTTTGATATGTGACTCGGACTACGGACAACCGAAGTGATTGATGGTGCGATAACATCCAGAACTCAAGGAGGTGGTTGATTTCTTTCCATCTGAGTATATTTTGCTTACAAGCCGTAAGGCGGACCAGGGTCAGGTATATTTGCAATACAATAGTTTATTAATATATTTTAGATACATTCAGCAGAAATGACACACAGATGCACAACATAAAGAAAATTTATTGGGCAGGGAAGAACATATCTGACGTTTTAGGGTTTTTTCTGCATTGAACTGCAAAGTTGCCCGCTGATCTGTCTACCCACTTCTATCACGTAAGAAACGCACTACATCTCGGTTTTACAGTGGAGAACTAATTGTTTTGTCGGTTGGCTAATCGGTGAATAGTTAAAGCAGCGCACCTCGACAGAATTCAAAGAAATATAAATAACAAATACTGTCAAATGAATAGATGAGAGTGGACATACTTGCACAATAATACCGATATTCGAACGTAGTATACAGTAGTGCTCGCACACAGGATTTTGACTTTGACGTTCGTAATTTAGGCATTTATAAAGCCTTTAAACAGACTGTATCCATCCCAAATGGACACAATGAACCGACGGAATTACAACTAAAATGTGATAAAACACGGCGAGGGCGCTGCGGAGACCAAAAGCGTTTATTCAAAGAGGGTAGCAAAGAACTCGCGCGTTCTCCCTCACTTTCACTCAACTCACACACACAAATACGCACTGTTGTTCAGTCACACACGGTAGGGAGTACGGACCCACAAAAGTATGCTCTATTTTTTAAAACAAAATTCCGTTTAGGATCCGTCGGGGGCCCCTTTGAGGCCTATAAATGGAGAAAAAGCGTTCCGGACAGATTTCAAGTTCAATAAAAGGAATAAGGCCTCTACAGCTACTTTTTCGGGTTTAGATGGTCAATCTAAATGCTCAATTCATTCTATTATTTTAATATTTGCGGCCATTTAAAATATCTGAAGGAAATTCACAGAATTTTAACTTTTAGTTGTCAGGTAGCAGAAAACAAACACCCGGACCGATATATTTTACAAATCACACGTGTGCCTGTCGTATATATTTCAGTTTTGTATGTTTTTCTGTGATATGTATACGGACTATGATTATTTTATTTCGAAAGAAATTGTCCTACTAAAACCAGATATTGATACCCGCTGTGATGATATTTTTTTTTCACAGATGGCAAGCGAGAAAAAACACAATAAAAAACAGCGAATTCAACCATTTGTAGCCGAAAAATCAGGATGGAATACCAAAGACACACTTTCCTTTATTCAGGTGCTGTCGTACAATTTACATACGCTCCACTGTGTGATTTAAATCAACTCTCAGGCCGAGGGCAGGAAGCAAAGGCCACTCGGAGATACTCACTCGCGTGCTGGATACTCATTGCTGTACACTTCCCACATGACTATCTCAAAGGGAGCCCATTATAAGATTTTTATCACAGGCGGCGTCAAGACATCTGATTGAGATCTCACAACTGCTCAGCTGTCTTACTTTCACACTTTAACATCTTCTAGAATGGTGCTTCAGTGCAAACACTGGCAGGTGGCTGAGTTGGTCGAGATACTACAGTGCCACCCACCTTAGCGCTGAGATGCTGCAAGCACTGATGTGGTAGTTGTGCCGCTAGAACTACTCTTGCAAACCCGGAGTATAGCACAAAACCCTGAAACCCTGGAGTATTACGCAATCAAACTTCCACAGCACGCCGGATGAGTGGCTGTTCACGAGTCACACTTGCAAGTGATGTGCGGAGAAATAGGTGCGATAAGTATATGGAAAATAAGATGCTTCTGAAAGTATATGTAATATATTATGCTTCTATAAGTATAAGGTATATATGATGATTTCGATGTCGCCCTATCATGATTGCGGATGTGTCTTAACACATAAAATGGGCAAATTAAGCTACGATAGTACAATATCGAGACACCCCTCATGCCAGGCGTTTACCGTCCAACTGTTATGTTTGGCGTGGGGTGACTGTGACTGTGTGACTGTCCAGACACAGCACTTCTAAACAAGCACATGTAAGAAAAGACTGCTTGTTCTATCGCTAAAATTGACCCCAGTATCTACTTCTTTTCCTCTTTTGTATCCGCCTCCGCACTCTCGGGCTGCCCGCTCTTGTCGGGTTTGCTATCCCAATCGAACACCGAGCTGAGCCTCTCGGACGCACGCCGGCTGAAGTCTGAGGTCATCTTCTGCATCTCATCTCTTGCTTCCTCCATCATATGCTCGACCACAGAGAACGGAGACAGTACCACCATGTCACACACCTCATTCAGTGCATTGCGTCCTGGGGGCGAAGGAGTGTACTTGAGTGAGTCGCTGTACGACTGCATATATATATATATATATATATATATATATATATATATATATATATATATATATATAGCTAAGTGGTTGAAAATCTCAGTCAGTGCAGCAAGCACTGTCATGTAAGCAACATACTTACGTACGAGCACCATCTATGAAAATCTTCGCAATACTATATGCACCAAGTCTTTGCAGGCGTGGTTAACTAGATGGCGTGCAAGTGCACTCTAACTCTTCGGCACACGGTATTGGGACAGCATACATACCTTTGGAAGCAGTCTTCTTATAATTGTCAGCCATGACTGCCTCTACACTATTCACTATCCAACCCGGCACTCCGATGGCTGTGATTCTCACGCGCTGCTCGAATAGTGTGGTGCTTTCATCAATGGGGTTGGGCGTGTACGTGCAGGTTTCATCCACAGTCACCAGTTTGCTGAAGGTCACGTTTCTGTAGATATTGATAAAGTGCAAATGGTTAGACATACGCAACTACTGATAAAGTAACAAGTATCGGAGATACGCAACTACCGATAGCGTTAAAACTACCGGACATAGGCAAAAACCGATAAGCTCCAAACATCAGATAAAGCAATGATAAAAAAAAGTCAGAACATCAATTACATTCGATCTACAAAGCTGAAGGCCACATCTCTACAGTCAGAGAAAAGGCAAAAGTATCGAATACGGTTGAGTGGACGTAATTCAAAAGTAGAAGTGAGTGGTTGGGATCGCATACGTTCAGCCGCGCTATACAAGAGGCAAGCGACTATGTACAGTTACATACGTACGTACATGACGCAAACAATATGGGAACAGCACAATACTCCACCCATCAATAACCAACTCAGGAGTGTGTCCTAAGATCGGTAGTCGCGTGTATAGTGGAGTTGTATAGCAGAAGCCATAGCTATAGAATCTGAGGATATGGGTACAGAATAACGCGTATCTTTGGTGTGCTTCAGGGCTCTAGTAGAGTGATTTGGATACGTCCCACTGCCCATAACTGATGCGGCATGGTCACAAGCACGCTTGCACACGGTGAGGAACTTGGTAGGACTTGTTTGCAAAGCATAGTTGAAGATTGGAATATTGAGCATACACGGAAACAGTGGAGTGTTATACTTTTTAAGTTTTTAGTGTTTACGTCCCAAATCCCAAGTACATGAGGGACTGTGTGTTTGGATGTATTCTGCGACAGTACACGTGTCAGTACTAACACAACCGAGTAGAGCCAATTGTGTCCACATACAGCTGGCTAGGATGTTATAGCGTTCCGTGGAAATAGGGTGAGAGCTCTGTTTGATATGATATAACTAACGTTTCTGAGCAGTTCGGAACCAACGCCTACAGCGGGTCTATCTGACATCCCATTTGTTCCGTATGTCCATGGGAATGCTGGGAATCTGGAAGACAGGATGCGTGTTCACAAAACATGTATGAACCGAAGCAGTGGCACACGAACGCCTTACATAGCCTACAGCGAGCGCAAACTCATAACATAGCCTACTACAAGCACTATTCCATATATTGTATAGGGTAGAGGAGCAGGTATCGCAAGTTGTAGTACATATTGCATTCAAACAAGACATGAGTACACACTCACCTTGAAACCAACTTCATGGTTCTGTTGGGCACATCAACCTTCGATGTTTCGTAAACATACGCTTCGTCGTCTGCACTACCAATCAGGCGTCGCAATAAGTAGGGAACCTGTTGCTTGCATCCAATGAGCCGGACAGTATCCTGAGATATGGAATTGAGATTACATGTGAGTGAATATACATAGACATGTCTATATAGATATAGATAAAGATATAGATGATATCTATATATAATTATAAATATAAATAGAACAAAAACAATAAATAGAAATAGAAATATATACATATAACATAAAAATAACATACAAAACTATATATATATATATATATATATATATCAACAGAAAAACGGCTTTAGCAGATGAACAATGAAAAGACGGACAGTCACATAGTCACACAGTCACAGAGATACATACAGGCACAGATATATTCATAGATGAATACAGACACAGACACAGACACAAACACAGATACAGACACAAACACAAAAACAGACAAGAGACACAGACAAATACATACATATACATATACATACATACATATATATATATATATTTATATATATATATATATAGATATATATATATATATATATAGGGAACAAACGCATAAAAACACACAGACACAAAAAAAACATACACAAACAGACAGACACAGACACACAGACACACATACACACACTGGACGGACTCATTTTTGCGTACATACACACACACACACACACATAATAATATATAATATATATATATATTATATATAATACATATATATATAATATATATAATATATAATAATATATATATATAATACATATATATATATATGGAGACGGATATATATATATGCACACGCACGCACACACAACATCACATGCATCATCATATACATATATATAATATGTATATATAATAATAATATTGCCATATATGCATATTGTACATGCGTACGTACGTGCATGTATAATATATATAATAATAGCATATATACATACATATACATGCATGCATATAATATGCATGCATGCGTAACATATGTGCGTATGTACAATATGCGTATGCCATACATGTAATATATTATAATAATAATAATAATAATAATAATAATAATATAATAATAATAATAATAATAATATAATAATAATAATAATACATGAATACATGGGGGACAGGACACGGACGTATTATGTACATACTGCATAAAGTAATGTATATAATGTATAACATGCATGTGCACACATATATTGCCAATAGCCATATAATGTATAATAATAATAATATTATTATGTCATTTTATACATTACATTATGCATTATGTATTATTGCATAATATGTGTAATACATAATATATAATAATAATATATATATAATATATATATATGTTATCTGCATGCTTGCATGCATTGCATTATTGTATGTATGTAATAATAATCAATATGTATAATAATAATATAATAATATAACAAATGCATAATAACATGGATGCATACGTATTATATATGTATGTAATATATGTATGTTATGTAATAATAATAATGCGTAATACATACACATTACGCATGCATATGGATCATTATACGTTCATTATGCGTATATGCGTAATGCATTACATGCGTACGTATATGTAATATATGTAATATATATAATAATATAATAATATATATATATAATATAAATGTATATTACAAAATATATATGCACATATACATATATATATATATATATATATATATATATATAATATAATACATACATCACACACACACACACACACACACACACACACACACACACACACACACACACACACACACACACACACACATATATATATATATATACAACGCAACATATAGGATAACACATTTCAGGTATTTAGAATTAACTCACCAGAATACCAGGACCGGTGACTTTACGTTCAACGATGTCTACTGAATTAATATGGGGGCTATGTTCGTTGGGATACTTCTGCCAGTTGGCCTGTGTGATGTTGGACCACTCGTGACCAAATACATGGCTGTTCACAAACTCAATCATGTTTCTCCAATATAAAGTAAATGACAAGAGGTGGTTATATACCAATCTTATAATAGACGAAAGTGGGACTTCGAATATAGCATACCTTTGAATATATACTATAGTTAAAAATATACGTACTTTAGAACTACGACGAGAATAATTATTTACAGCTGATGAGTCTATGCATGTATTTTATACCAAGATGAAGTCAAGATCTTTTGTATATTTAGTTATTTACATAAATATATATACATCATCATATTTTTATTTTTTACACCAAATATTTCAAAAAAAAATGCCGTATTTGGTAGGATGAATATAAAACTGGTCAAATTTAAAACTGTCGCAAATTGCGGTTCGTATTAATTTAAAACATCCCACGCATCACATGATTTTTTTAAATAGCACAACCCTACGGAAAGTCGGAATTCGGAAACCTCTCGGTTTTTGTGTGAAACATATTACCAATTACCAAAGCAAGTAGGGCAAAACTTACAAATAAAAAGCGAGGTACAGACTTCCAGAGAATCGTGACTCGTGAGTCGTGACTCGTGCTGCCGTGCATCTATCAGTTAAAGAAGCATTCCAACTATCCTCTAATGTGATCTTAGGCCTCTTGCTGTAGTACATATTTCTGTAAATCTAAATGTTACTGTACGACTGGATGTACGGAAATACGACGGTATACAGCACCTAACCATTTCAATTTACTTGAATGTAAAGATTTTAGTGGCTTCTCGTTGAGAATAAAATTTTGGTGAGCTTCGAAGAAGGCTAACAGTCAATGAACACTCTTGGACCACAGCGCTTGGAGTTTCAACACATATCTGATGATTTGTGTATTTAATATTTATAGCCCTAGTATTTAGCCCCGATGAGCCGCAAACGTATCCATCTTTCTAGACGAGCGGACTTCGTCTGTTTTTGCACACAGAGGAACATACACAGAAACAGAAATAGATGCAGACACAGATACAGACATAGACACAGATACAGACACAGACACGGACACAGACGCAGACACAGACACAGACGCAAACACAAACACAGACAGGCACACACACGCACACACATACAGACACAGACACAGACACGGACACAGACACAGACACAGACACAGACACAGACACAGACACAAATACAGACGGACACACACACGCAAACAGACACAGACACACAGACACAGACACACAGACACACACACAAGCGCATCGACTAAGTTTCGAGATGAACCCGTATGAACAAGAAATTGCTCAGTATGTTAAAGTATCAGTCAAAGCCAAAGACAAAGCAAAGCGCGAAAATATGCAAATAGAACTGATAAACGTAGCACAAAATATTAGTGAAAAATCAGAGGGGAATGTGGTGGAATAACTCGAGTGTGTGGATGGCTATATATGACCAATGTGGGTGAATACAAATGTGAGTCAAAAGCAGAGGAATGTGATATTTGTAATTTCCAGTTGTTGTCACCTCTCCAGTCTTCACAGTCCACACCTTAAAAGTCCACACTCTACGGCATAGACTGAAAGAGTGAAGACTGAAGAGATCTGAATGAGATGAATTATTTATTTGTATTTTTTTTTGTTTTTTGAAAAAAGGGGAGCACGGAGCAACGGACGAGTCGAGCCTCCTCTTTTTTTTTTTTTTTTTTTTTGAAGGCTATGGGACTTGTAACATAATATATGAGGTTTTTTAAGGGGGTTGTTTGACTTGAAACCCTAAAAGATTTTGCCTATACATGTACAGTCATGTTCTATTAGCATGGCCCTCTGGATTTGGGTCTCGAGCAGAAATCAGGTTTCTTCGACGTAGCGGAGGAGGCTATGAAACACTTATAAAAAAAAACACACAGCCTCAGGGCTCATCAGGCTTTTAGCCCTCAGGCCCCGCAGGCTCAGGGTTATATTTTATAACATTTTTATAATACAGTACATATTGTCCAATGGTATTGACAGGAATATGGTGGGCGTTACGGGAGTCTGGGACTCTAAAGTCGCTCCGGGACCAACAATATGACGCCATGATGTGTAAGTTCGGTACTGGGTTCCTCGACACATTTTTTCAGTATATATTTCACAAGAAAATACCTGCAACCGCTCTCCAAAGACTTTCAGTTGAGTTTCTGGTTTCAGACTATCAGTTGAGACGAGACCTCAGGCCGGCCCAAGGGGGCTTCAGCCTATTCGGGGCTCACGCCTCACAGACCCCCCAGAGAGAGTGAGACCACACTCCACCAGTCTCCAAGATTCTCCAACTCTAATGGCTGATGCCCGGTGACAGTTCAGAGGGGGTATATTTTCGTAGAATACGTCATCTATATAAATATATATATATAAATATATCACTGCATGTATGTGTAATCATATACTACCAGGGTTCCTACTTTGCTATGTGTTTATATTGATTGTCGATAAGCAAATATATCCATCTTCGATTGAATGTCCATGGTCTTGCGGATCTATCCATTTCTTAAGGCGTTTAGAAAG
>LUCW03000510.1:37500-42976 GCA_001586965.3 Sphaeroforma sirkka
TATTTACGTTTACGTAAACGAGTGAATGTGGACAGATCAGGACAATGCATAAGCCGCAGGACTACTTAAGCCAACAAACTTTTTCCATAGAAACCCTAAACCCTAACACCCCTAAAAAAAAAAAGAGGACAGGTATGAGAACCAGTCCAGATAGCACTGGCCTATCAAACTGGAACGGAGATTAAACAGATTTTGGACAAACATCAAACGCTAAACCCTAAAAGGGTCCACTCTTAAGCATTGTGGCACGTTGAGCGTATCTAGACCATCCCTTTCACAGTTACAAACATAAACGGAGTCTTGATATGAACAGGTTACTGCCCTGTTACGATCATAACCAGACTTAGTACGATACGATACTACAAATATGTACCCATGCCAATAGACTGGTGAACCGCTACAAACATAAATATACTTTCGTCATGCAATTTAGAGTTTTAAGGGGGTTAAAACCCGGTTTTTAGGGATTTGCCCGTTTATTAAGGGTATAGAACCCCCAAACACGACCAGACTTCGATCCAACTACAAATACGAAACAAGGACTCATCCAATTACAATTATGGACAGAATTGCATTCAACTAGACACACAAACATACTTTCATCTCCCAACACACGAGGAACGGCCCCTGTCCAAATTCTAGAAAAAAAAGGTCTCTTTCTCATGTACGCGCCTATACGGACACGTATCTGAGTACAAAAAAAACCCAAGGACAAAACCCTGAAACCCAACGCCAACAAAGGGACCCCCCCACACAAACACACTTTTTGCCCGTAAGGCAGTGTCTGGCTTTCTTCGGGAAATGGAACAAAACATTATCAGCAATGTACTGCTGCCCGATGGGCGTCTCCGTCAGACATCTCAGCACATCTCTCTGCTGTGTGGTTGGGTTTAAGAACCCCCGCCTGTCTGCTTCACCGGCCTTTGCGGTCTGTAACGAGTTTGAGTAGGCTTCCTTGGGAGGTACATAGCCCTCGGGGTAGAGGGACAGCTTCTGCGCGGCACTGGATAAGGGCGTGTGGGAGGCTTGGCTGGGGGCAGAGCATAGAGCCCTTCGGATAGTCAAACTCGCACGGAACATGGTCAGGTGATGGGGGTATACCGACTGTACAGTGGTAGTGAAAGGAGACTTATGTATGGGTTCATGGGTGTTTATGTACACTAATGAAAAGGCTAGATTGGTGGGAAGCAGTAGCTGAAATGCAGTGGTCTAACGACACACTCACCTGAGTAGGCACACACACACACACACACACATATATATATATACTTATATACAAATATATCTATATACGCATGCATATATTCATATTTGTATACACACACACATACATACATACGTACACTCATACATACAAGAACACAGACCTATATATATATACATACATACATACATATATAACATACATATATATATATATATATATATATATAGATGGGGGTATACCGACTGTACAGTGGTAGTGAAAGGAGACTTATGTATGGGTTCATGGGTGTTTATGTACACCAATGAAAAGGCTAGATTGGTGGGAAGCAGTAGCTGAAATGCAGTGGTCTAACGACACACTCACCTGAGTAGGCACACACACACACACACACACACACATATATATATTCTTATTTGTATACATACACTCATACATACATACGTACACTCATACATACAAGAACACAAACTATATATATATATATACATACATACATGACATACATATATATATATATATATATATATATATATATATATATATATATATATATATATATATATATATATATATATATATATATATATATATATATATATATATATATATATATATATATATATATATATATATATACATATATACCTTCTCCCACATAGACGAAAAGATACAAACACACAGAAACACATACACACATACACCTAGATGAACAGACACAAACTTTATAATACATACATATATACATATACAGGCACACACACACACACACACACACACACACGCATATATATATATATATATAATTTCACACACACACACGCGCTACTATATATATATATATATATATATATATATATACTTCCTCACACATACACACACACGCACAGGACACAAAAAATAAACATACAGACATACAGACACACAGACCCAGACACAAAAAAACATACAGACATACAGACACACAGACTCAGACTCAGAAACACATACAGACATACAGACACACAGACCCAGACACAATAAAACATACAGACATACAGACACACAGACCCAGACACAGAAAAACATACAGACATACAGACACACAGACTCAGACTCAGAAACACATACAGACATACAGACACACAGACCCAGACACAATAAAAAGATACAGACACATACAGACACACAGACCCAGACACAGAAAAACATACAGACATGCACAGACACACAGACCCAGACACAGAAACACATACAGACATACAGACACACAGATCCAGACACAGAAACACAAACAAACAGATACACACACACAGACACAGACACAGACTGAGATAGATATATATATATATATATATATATATATATATAAATATGTATATATATATATTAACACACACACACGCACACACACACACATATATATATCTATATAAATATATATATAAATATACATACATATATGCATACACACACACACACACACACATATATATATATATATATATATATGAACACAGACATTTACAGACTCAAACAAAATCATACACGTACGTACATAAAGACACACAGACCTAGACCTAGAAACACAGAATCAGACACAGACATAGACTCAGAAACAGAGACAGAGACAAAGACAGAGACAGATATATATATATATATATATATATATATACATACAATACATACATATACATATACACACACACACACACACACACACACACACACACACACATATATATATATATATATTCATTCATATCGAAACAGTTCTGCTGTAGTTAGTTCATAATTCCTTCTATGGTCGGATGTGAACCCTATACATATATCAGACTCATTGCGTCAAGACGCAAGGGTTGTACTTTTTCTGAAAAACAGTAGCTAGGAAGTTATTTCATATTTAAAATTGTGTACATACCTACAGATACAGATCTTCGTTGGCTGACAAATTACTAGTTGGTATAGTAAACAATGATGATCTATTATAATTCAGTGCTCAAGTTCACTCGATCACTATAAACGCTATCTGAACTTTCAAATATCGTGAAAGGTTTATGTGAATTCCCTTCAGATACTGAAAGGCATCCGTATGAGACAATGGTGAAGACTAGATACATACAATAAGTATGCTTCTATACATTGATCTGTTGACGATAGGTATGAGGGAATATGCCTAACTAATATTTGAATATTACTATTGTACTTGAATTATTTATGTAGTGTTTATTTACGTCTTATATTCACATTTCACACGTTCTACGCCCGTGGGGCCGTGGGTGCAACTCTGGGTTCGACACACACACTAGAGAGAAAACGATGACAAATTTGTAAATATTTGATTATTTTCTCATATGAGAAAAAAAGCTTGTTTGCCTGTGGTGTGGGTGGCGTTTATGTTTAGTCATTAGTATAAAACACCGGGGGATAATTTTTTATTTGATATCTATAAATGGGGTTGATTTTTGGGCCTTCCGTACTTATTGTACTCTACTAAGTTAGAGATCTACTTTCGAATTGTTTCTGAAAAACAAAATATGGGCAAAAGCCATATTTGTTCTTAAAAATTAAATAAATAAAAAAGCTGAGATCTGGCAGCTGACTGACCTCAATCCGTTTTTTTAAATACTTTGTACTACTAAATAGACTCATCAGTCTCAATTCGAAAGGGTTTTAGGGTTTTCTAAATTCTAAAACTAAATATTGTTTGTTTTGTGTTGTAGGAGTTTCGGGACTCGTAATGAACTTTTGAGACTCTTCGGTACCCTGAATTTTGGCAGGTCCCGAATGATGAGTCATGATTCCGGAAATTCATATTGGCTTTTTAATTCAGGGCCCAAGCCAGGGTTAATCGTATATAACCAGGCCCTGATGATTTTTGAGTGTCATTCTCATGGTTCATACTTAAAATTGTCTATGTATATTCACGAACAAAGCAAAAGTGTCTACGAATATACATAGACGATGACGCCATGAGAAAGTTCGAGAACTTCGTAGCAGAGGGTTTTCTAGGCCCGTGCCTTTCCCTCTCACTACGAGTGTTATAGTTATAGTTAATAGCGGAGGATGTTTGTAGTACAAGTTCGCTCGGGAATAGATAGAGATAGGTCCCGGCGGACTATAAAAGCAGTCCACGTCCAGCGTTAGAGTTGAGACTTTCATTAAGAACATAAAAAAACAAGGACGAAGAGGACTAAAGACTGCTTATATCGTAAACCTAAGAACAAAGCTACTACTACCGAATTTTGGGATTTTATGATTTTTTGGCGCCAAAACTGTGATAATCTTTTTTTTGGGCCGACTTTTGGATTTGGAGAGTAAGGACCGAATTTTGGAAAATTCGAGGGGCCTTATAGTGTTTAAAAAAATTTTTTCTCATAAAAGGGGTCCAATTTCATATCATCATAGATAGCCCTTTTAAAAAAAAAAACAAATACGATTTCCGCTAAGACGCTTCCGCTCGAGACCCAAAAATGACCTAATCCAAACTGAGGGCAATTTAAGAGTTAAACCTAAACGCTTATGTGTTCGATGTACGACCTTTGAATTGTCAACGCCGATCAAAAGACAAAACAGTGTAAACCTATGTCCTATTATGCGAGTGAAACAGGTGGGAAATCAGCTGAAAACTTGCAGCATCAGGACTCTGAACATATTGACACCTGTGTATTTATTTAGTAGCAATCTCTTGAGGCCATTCCAATATAAACGTTAAACAATTGAAAACGTATTGAGGTAGGCCGATTGTTCATGAAGAATAAAAAAAATATTGTCTAAATTTTAACTATACAATAATTCACTGACACTTGATGAAGTCGGAAAAAAACTAGAGTCACTGGTTCACTGCTGCTATTTATCGCTCAGATCTGTTAAAAAAATTGAATAATAATAATAAATACACAGTGGCACGATGGGGATATCCTCTTCTTGCCTATAGTATAGAGTATAGTATAGTATAGTTAGTAAACAATAACTTCCCTATTTGTATATAATAATATAGTATCCGATCTATATTCACCCATTTACCGTCAATGACACATCTCTAGGCTATCATTTGAGCCTTTGAAAATGGATGGGTAGTTCGAGCTAATTCGACCTGAATTGCTGTTGCTGACAGTTAACTAAATACAAAGTACTGACATCACCATTAAGGTGCAACGCAGATGAAACAAAAATATAAAGACGAGCTAAGGTGAATAATTGCATTCGAGATGGAAGACAATGTATTCGTTATACCCCCAGGGGCAAAGATCAGCTCGCGTTCACAGCGAATTTCTCGACGTAAGTACTGCA
>LUCW03000511.1:0-10270 GCA_001586965.3 Sphaeroforma sirkka
TGTGTTCGTATATATATATAAAATATAGATAGATAGATAGACAGATAGATAGATAGACAGGTAGATAGATATATATATATATATATATATATATATTGCATGTTGTAACGATGCGTTGGAATTGACGATCATCTCTATCGTTTTGGTATTAATTTGTTGCTGATGTATCAGCTTTCCGTTGTACCTTTTTCTTTTCCAACGTGCTGTATCCTCTATTGATCAATGCTGTGCATGGCAAGAAGTGTTTGGATTTCAGTGGCCGTGACGCCAAACGAACTCCAACTCTCAACATTTTAGGTGGCTGATACGAAAATCGGGCTATAGTATTACCAAACGGATAACAATATATGTACTTTTACAGTTCTTGCTGAGTTTCAGACTTCCTGCGGCCGATGGACTGCCTATGGAGATAGATTGCACCCACTCTTTGTATTCCAAATAGGAACACATACCTTGACCCACACTCTCTATATATAGAAAAATAGAACTTTGCAGTAGGAAATATACCACACGAAGTCCACAACGGACACCGATCACACCACTTAGAGATCAAGATGGCCATGCACATACCATTTTTTAAAATACGGTTAAAAAAAGCCCAAAAAAAAATGACAGGGATCTGGGGCCTGGCCGCCTGGGATTGTCATGTTACTGTGTTTACCGATTACCCTATTGGGAATTTGGGATACACCCCGATTTGGCAAATATTTATTTTTGTTGGCAGAAGACATACAGCTCGGTTCGCAATTGGTCAATTTTCGAACCCGATCAGAGTGCAGAATGGCAGAACACCCGCCAAAATTGAGAAATCTATATTGAGAACTGTCCTTGCTCGCAGGAGAGTAGGTCAGATCACTCGCGATACAGCCAACTCCGCTTACGTTTCCAAGCGGCCCTACAAAGTAAAGCCTGGTGCAAAAGTATACGCAGTCACGAGTCATGTTTTTTTTGGTTTTTGTTTTTTTTTAAAGAAAACAAACTAAAAACCAAGACCTAAGAACAAACCCTAAATAAAAGGAGAAAAATGCATTCTCAATAACTCAAAAAATGTTTCGAAAATTATGTTCTGAATAAAAAATATTTTAAAAAAAAACAAGCTACATATATGATTTTGTGAAAACTGAAAAGTCTCGTCGTCGTTTGCGGTTTGTTCCGCCTGTGCCTTTGGAAATTGGAGTTTGGGCCATACAGCGAAAACGCGCGAGATGAACAGTAAATAAATATATACCAGTGGGACCTTTGTTGGGACCCGTTGTGGTATATTTTTAATCTCTACTCTAGAGTAGTAGAGGCCTAGAGGATCATGACTATCAATTATTTGTCTAAGTATCTCCTCATTCTCCGTGGTTTTGAATTAATGAATAGCCACATATCATTGGTTCAGAAGAGTTAAAAATAAAATAAAACATAAAATATTTATTAATAGATTTTACTGAAATTACATTTCTATTAGCCAAGACAATAATATATTGTAATGCTGATTGGACCACATTTTTGGACCACATTTTTTATTTTAGAAAACCCTAAACCCTAAAACATCTGGTTGACTGAGCGGAGGTCAAACTAAGTAACCATTAAGGGTCTCTAGAAACCTATGTTCGGTTGAGCCATTTCGCTACCAAAGTATTCAGATGTATATTTTGGAGTTTATATAGGTCTCTTAATAGACCTACTCCGAATATACTCTTTGGCCTTGTCCACAGTCCCTTTAATGGGTCGGGGCCAAAATATCTGATTTATAAAATGGAAAAGGTACTTGTAAATAGAACCGTTAAAAACCATTTAATACACGTGCTTTTAATAGTACGTTTATAATTTACGTACTGCTTAAGAGTACGTTTATTAACATAAGAGTCTAATGTGGAGGCCCGGCTAATACATCTATCATATACTACATCACACTACACGGCCTAATATCTTACACCCTTTACACTGTGGTATTGGTATCTTTTCCAAACACCACCCATCGAATTTAAACTTGTACATTCTTCACCGTACACGGTGTTCTTTGTGTGCTTTGGCGTTCATATGGCCGTGTTCTACTTTCCACTCAAATGACTTACTGAAGAAGACGTTAGGCGATACATGAATCCCCCCGAGATTGGCGGTTTCCAACCAGATGTCGTATGGGGAGATTTCAACTTCAAAGCCCGAAAGTATGGCCACGCATCTACATATTACGAACTACGGATGAAAACAATTGAGACTACTCTGCGTACTACGTGGCACTTGAACTACCTCTATGCTGGCGGCTCAACTGGTATAGAACATACGTATCATTGACCTACCACCCCCGCCTCCCTCCAAACTTATAAGCTGACGGACGACCCTAAAATCGGTATCTATGGTGAACACACCTTTAAACTCGATCTCCAGATACTTCCCACGAATCAAATCCATCGGTCCCAACAAATGCCAGCAATGCCGCCACCTCCGGACACCGCCTCCCCTCCCATGGATATAACCGATATCGCCATCGACTATAACACCTACGCAACAAATCCCGCGCGCGACTATTCCAAGATTCGGTAGTTTCTGCGTGTATGTGTGTACACGTAAGTCTTTTGTATTGTAAATTTGTGTGCAAATACCAGATATTTTCTAAATCTCGTGGTTTTTACAAAATCAAAACAGTGCAGGAAAACCCAATACAATGGACCCTGGTTCCTGACACTCTTTTCATTGGTCTTACTACTGTTGTACTGAGCGTTGTACATCTAGCAGGTATTTACATAGTTTTTTATGAAGAGAGATGATTATATAAGCAGCTGTACATAGGATCAGAATTTCCAGTGTACTAGATTATTCGTTTAGTGTAGAAATACGGCCTCCGGTCAGTCTAAAATATCAAGATCAATTGAGATAATACATTGGTTTTTATTTGTATTTTAAATAATTTAGTACAAGCTCTTTTTCCAATATTTCCAAAGTGTTCTAAATTCACTTTGATGGCTCCAATAGCCTGAGTATTTGGTATGACTCATCTACTTGGACCTATTTGAGACATTAGTAGATGTAGGATATTATAAACTAAATTTTATAATCTCCGAACTACTACTTATAGATTTTGGTCCTCCCGCCAATCTCCAAAATCCAATAAGTCTTTTTCTTTTTTTAACTTTTCTTCAGATAGAACTTTATTTATATCAGCTAATGTATTAACGTGACTTACGTTATTATGTCTATTTACAAATTAGGCAAGTGGTCATGAACACTTAGTACTTCTAGTGAAAATTATTCAATAAAGAACAGCTAGAGGTACGCCCTGTGTGATCGAGGATATTTAGGCTCTTAACAAGAGGCAGTCCCGATCATTCTTACACAAGCTACCACTGCTAAATCCTAACTGACTAAATTGTATTTTAGTTTAATATAGTTTGAAACCTAGTAATTTCCATCGAAGTTTACATATTTTTCAGTTAATTAGTAGTTACAGTAGTGTACTGCTTCTAGACTGTCTGACATCGATTTACTATCCAGCAAATACTATGGCTAAGGGTACTTCTAAAGGCAAGGGAGCCGCTAGCTCTAAGCCTGCTAAGCCTGCCGAGGTTCCTGAGGTCCCTGTGGAAACACCTAGCCTGTCTGGAGTTGAGCCTACCGAGGAAACTGTTGGGGAAGCAAATTTTGAGGTTGGTACAGAGGATTATTCTGAGGATGACTCGTCGGATCCTAAAGCCTTGGAAGAAGAGGTATCTACTACCGCGGAAAGGCTCGCCAGCGTCCGTGTATCACCTAGGAGTGAAGCTCAGGACCCCAGCTTGCCCCCCTGACCACGTGTCGTCAAATATTGGGGATAAACGTCGAAAGGCTGGAAAATTCGTGGATACGAATGTCGGGGGCATTATAACTCCACATCGAAAGGACACTCCAGCACAAATCCGGAGTGAAAAGGAAGTATTGGACCTGTCCGAAAATTTCGGTTTCGCCATCGATGGAGAAGCAATTCCATTCAGCTCAAATCTTGGGGCCGAAGCTGAGGACGCCATAACTCGACAACGAGTGGTTGGATCCTCTCAATCTCGACGCCAATTGAACCGCACTAAAGCGCTCTTGAAGGAGCTAGCGGCAGCAGCAGTTGTGGACCCCTCTATCGTGTCCCACTTGGCTGATATTCTTCCTATACCGAAGAAGAAGAAAAATTCGGGCCGGGTTTCGAACCCGAGACCTACTGGTTTACCAGCCAGTATGTTTACCACTAAGCCAGTTACCACTGGCGAGAGAGAAAATATTTCAAAATTTAATCTCTATAGCTCTGATGCTACCATCGACCATCCTCTTGACAAACCTAACCCTGTCAGAGGATATGATCGTATGGAACTCGATGAGGCTTACCATCCTCGTAATATCGACCCTCATTTGCCAACTAACCCTGGTAATCACGATTTTGGCAATTGCTACACCAGTACCTCGTTAGAGAGTTCCCGCTCTAATCCTGAGGATGAGGAAGTGAGAACCAGACATACTCGTCTCAGGCTATTACGCTCTGGTATGTAAGTCCTTGAGGACCGTCTATTGAATGACTCTGACCTTGACGATAGGAAAGCGGATAACATTCGCTATCTAATCTATAACAAGAGAAAGGAAATAGACACCATCTTGGCACTAGCAGCCCGTAGCACTGAGCATGAGCCTCGTGAACACTTAGAATCAAGCTTTATAAAGCAGCTAGGTAACGCGCAGGCTGAGGTCGATTTCTCTACTAATGAGAGTACAGTGGAGACACTGAAGGCCTTCGACCAACTTAAGGAGTCTGCCAGCCTTAGGGATAAGCAGATGATGAATGCCTTTATTCATTTCTGTGAGCCAGGTGAATGGCGAACTATCTTGAAGGCTCATGAGCCCAACTGGAAAGCCCTACCTTGGCACCAGTTGCGTGATAATATACTTAACACCTTTTTTTGAAGATGCACGTGACCGTGAACTTTTAGAGTCTCGCAAGTTCTTTGCGAACGATACCACTATTCGAGGTGCTCTAGCTCATATGACACATATGAATACTCGGATGGGTGGTCGTACCTATACTGGCGAATATTTATTAATTTGTCAGATGATGGAGACTCTGGGAGCTAACCTCTTTAAGAAAGTCAATGACATCATCATCGCCTATGGTGATTTGCGATCTATGCCTTGGTCTGTCTTTGAGAAGATAGTTCACAAGCATGCCAATTCCTCTACTAGAGTACTTAGTACCACGAGCTACACCCAGCCCACTAAGCAAAACGCAGTAGAGACTAATACTGCGCGTAGTACTAAGAAACCTCGCACTACTACTGGAGGGGTACTGGCTCTACTTCTACCGAACCGAAAGGTGAAAAGAAGGTGAGAGCGCCTTGCAAGAAGTGTGGTTACAACCTCACAAAACGTAATGGCAAGTGGAATGGTAGACACGACCCTGTTAAGTGTGCACCAGGCAAGCCAGATTTTGGACACTATATGAAAGAGTGTGCTACTTGCAAGGGTACTAACGGTTGGCACAAAGAGGATTGCAAGGACTTACCGGACGTCCAAGTTAAGCACTGACAGTACCATATGTATGCACTAGAGCAAGATTATGAGAAAATGTTCAATAAAATCTATACCAAAGGAGATGAACGTATCTTTCAAACAGTTTTCGTAAATGGAGAAAAAGTTATGGCACTATTTGATCCAGGGGCTGAAGTCCCTGCTATCTCACGCCGAGTAGCCCACGCTACAGATATGGCTGTCCATAACGAAACAACTGATTTAATCTTGGGAAATGGCAAAGTTACTACCTGCGAACAAGCCATTGACTATGCACACATAATGCTGTCAGATAGAAGAGAAGTGAAGACTCACCTAATCGTTACTGACATGTCTCAGAAATACGATTTAATTATAGGTATGACTGATCTTCTCAGTTTAGGTATAACACTCACTGGTCTGCCTAATGGGCTAGACCCGAATAAGAAGATCAGTCAGATGATAATATGTTAAAGATACCTAAACCTCCGGAAGGTGAAGCAAAGGATATGATTCCGCACTTCACCGATATAATTATGGACTTAATTATACAAAACAGGAAGATTGCAATAACTGACTGGTGTTTGTTTAAGTTCTCTAATGGGTACGTTAGACTTGACTTAACAAACGTCGACTTCTCTAAGTTAAAGTGTCCTTCACATAACTACGTGAGTTGGAGACACAAAGACGTTGTCAAAACCCAAATCGAAGATTGGTTAAAACAGGGTCTAATTGAAATCAATTATGATGCAACCCCAGTTAACTTAGCTCTCTTAACGGTCGATCGATATGAATCTGATGGAACATTTAGTAAAACAAGAGTAGTACTAGACCTGTCGCCAATCAACAAACTAATTCCGCAACATAGTTTTCCCTTACCTAAGATAAGCGAGATACTACGCAAAATGGAGGGTGCGACTATCTTTCCCAAGATAGACTTAAAAGCTGCATTCCATCAACTACAGATATATGAGCCTCATAGGAAATACTTTTCCTTTACTTGGCAAGGTAAGAAGTACCAGTTTAAAGGTGCACCTGAAGGCTTACACATGTTACCTTCTTTCTTCCAACAAGTTATGATGGAACTATTTGCGGACCTGTCGTATAACGTATCAGTCTATTTAGATGATATAGTTATCTTTACAAAGACAGCACATGAACATGCTAAACTCGTTAAAGAAGTCTTAAAGCGACTTAATCATGCTAAACTTAAGATTAACGAAGACAAGTGTTCTTTTGCTAAAGATACTATACACTTACTTGGCTACAAAGTATCTGCAGCAGGGGTAGAAATTGATACTGGCAAGAAACAGTTTCTGTTGGATTTATCAACACCAATTACTGGAAGAGATGTGAACTCTGTGTGTGGGTTTGTTAACTTCTTCTCGGATTCGGTACCGCATCTTTCTCATTACTTAAAGCCTTTCAGTCACCTACGGCTGCACAAAGGACCTTTGGGGAAAACTTTGGACTAAAGAATGTGATGATGCATTTAAACTAGTCAAAAGTAAAGTAATGGACGCACCCATCATGCAGTACCCTGTGGATGGTGTCCCATTCAAGTAGCAACCGACGCTTCATATCGAGCGGTAGGTGGAGTGCTTTACCAAACGATAAATGGTAAACCGCGCTACATACAATTCTTTAGCAAGAGTTATAATAAGAGTCAACGGAATTACCCTACCGTTAAACAAGAGCTCCTTGCTATAGTTACTGCGCTAAGACAGTTTAAAGACTACCTTTATGGAAGTTACTTTACTGTCGCCTGTGATCAAAAGTCTTTAACATACTTAAAAGATATGAACCCTGATTCACAGTTGGAGAGCCGCTGGCATGACATTATTGCCAAGTTCGCTTTTAATATAACACACATTCCAGGAATACATAACCATCTTCCTGACATGCTCTCTCGACTTGTGCCCGACTACCAGAAAACAGTCAAAGAGTTATTAGCAACCGATTGGATGCTAAATAAGAAATGGTTTAACCTCGCTCAATCACGATGGGGTCCATTTACTGTTGATATGTTCGCCGCAGAACATAACAAACAGGTTTCTGAATATAGGTCGTTGACTCATCCTAAAAGGTGATGCATTTCAGCTTGACTTATCAAAGCATAATGCGTGGGCTAACCCACCTTGTCAACTTATCGCACAGTTGTTAAATTATGTTAATATTACTAAATCTACCATTACGCTGTGTTGTCCCTTACGTAACTCCGACCCATGGATACGTGATTTAATTTATATGATTCAAGACGAACCTATTTATGTCGACCGTGAAACCGACACGTTCTTGTATCAGGGATCCTATTCTATTAAGAAGACGCCTTGGAAACACACCATTGTTTGTCGCATCGGTCCTGCAGGTACCACTAAGTGGAAACCCTCAACCGAATTCTTAGCTAAACTAGAGGAGTCTAAAGAGTTTGAACAAAAGCTCAAGACTCGTGCAACACATGCACCCAACAAAATTGCAGTCGAGGTAATGCCGATTGAAACGGCATTAGATCGTAAAAAACATGGAACTAGCTAAGGCCATGGATCAAAGACTCAAAACTCTAAGAGAACCTGAAGCTCGCACTCGACTACTTAAAGCGCTGCTTAAAGAACAGCCAGGAGTTGCGAAACAACTGAAGAAGATACTTCAACAATCCAATGTTGTCAATTATGTATCTCAGGAGTCTACCCCTCCTGATACTGAGGTTGCCCTTTTCAACAGGACTATGGTTCATCCAGCCAGCGTTACACAGAATCTGACTGACTTAGAGGAGCTCGAAAGTAGAGTTAAAATTATACATAATTTAACGCATCGAGCATATGAGCATACTTATAAAATGGCTATTCGTGGAGGGCTTGATCACCCGGCGCTGAAAGAAACCATACGTGAAGTATACCGACGCTGTACTGATTGTGAAAAGAACCAGATCAAGCGATACGGTTGGGCACCCTAAAAGTGTGACAGAAGACCAACCGATGCGCCGAGTCTTAGTCGATTTGGTTAAACTCCCGCGATCCAAGCATACTGGCGATGTATATATCTGTCATTTCTTATGTGTGGCTTCGGGCTATAACTTTGCTTTATGCAATACCGAACAAACGTCCACATACAGTGGCAGGATTATGCTATCACGTCTTTAATGACTTCGGTTTCCCCGAGTACTATGTTCTGATAACGGTAGTGAGTTTTGTACCGACGTAATGGAGGCACTTATATACTCGTATCAGGCATGACCCATAGGCGTGGTGTTCCTTACAAACCTCAAACGCAGGGTGCAAATGAGACACGTCATAGAGAACTTAAGAAACTCTTGCGTACCGCACTAGACGACGTTGAGGATATGTGGCCTTATCATTTGAAATGGGTTCAGACTCAAATGAATAACTGCATGAATCCTCAAACTGGAACACTCCCGTTTCACTATTTCTTTGGCCGCTATAGTGAATTACAAGCAACGTTTGATAAAACTGCGCCCGAGAAACACGTTACCCCGTGGCTACAAAAAGATTGAGCATATGCAGAACGTTGTTTACCCCTGTTTACTCGAGCACAAGAATCGTGTCCTACTTAAAGCGTATGACCGATGGAATAACACTAAGAACATTGTTCAGTTCAAAGTCGGCGATTACGTTAACATTATAAATCGAAACGCCAACGTTACCGAACTCTCTTCTAAGACGATGGGACCTTTTGTTATTTCCTACCATGATGAGAAGAGTGATACTTACGAAGTGAATAACATTGATGGTACTAGCGCAACTAATCTAGGCACTCACCGTATCCCTACCTCCGAACTCTCATTCGCTCGCTCATTTGATTCTGATGTACCAGTTATGGAGTCACAAGCCAAGGACAGTAGCTTCAGCTAACCTCCGATGCATTTCGTGAATCTCGCGACTTTCTTCGTATCTTTAATAAGAAATGGAATAAGCGTTTACATAAGAACACACGAGATAAACGATGGTTCTCACTTCCTCATCCTCAGGATTAGAGCGGGAACTCTCTAACGAGCTACTGGTGTAGCGATTGCCAAAATCGTGATTATCAGAGGTTGGTTGGCAAATGAGGTCGATATTACGAGGATGGTAAGCCTCATCGAGTTCCATACGATCATATCCTCTGACAGGGGTTAGGTTTGTCAAGAGGATGGTCGATGGTAAGCATCAGAGCTATAGAGATTAAATTTTTGAAATATTTTTCTCGCCAGTGGTAACTGGCTTAGCGGTAAACATACTGGCTGGTAAACCAGTAGGTCTCTCGGGTTCGAAACCCGGCCCGAATTTTCTTCTTCTTCGGTATAGGAAGAATATCAGCCAAGTGGGGACACGATAGAGGGGTCCACAACTGCTGCTGCCGCTAGCTCCTTCAAGAGCGCTTTAGTGCGGTTCAATTGGCGTCGAGATTGAGAGGATCCAACCACTCGTTGTCGAGTTATGGTGTCCTCAGCTTCGGCCCCAAGATTTGAGCTGAATGGAATTGCTTTCTCCATCGATGGCGAAACCAGAAATTTTCGGACAGGTCCAATACTTCCTTTTCACGGATTTGTGCTGGAGTGTCCTTTCGATGTGGAGTTATAGTGCTTCGACATTCAGCGTCCACAGATTTTCCAAACCTTTTCAACGTTTATCCCCAATATTTTGAGCGCACGCACGTGGATGCAGGGGGGACAGAGCTGGATTCTGGGAAAGCTTCACTCCTGGGTGATACACGGACGCTGGCGAGCCTTTCCGCGATGATAGATACCTCTTCTTCAAGGCTTTAGGATCCGACGGAATCATCCTCAGAA